>JACYXH010000659.1:14975000-15157500 GCA_026745465.1 Lota lota | reverse complement strand
GCTGCTAGCTGGCTGCTAGCCACTGCTATGGGCTGTCTTCAAATTTTACCATAATAACTTCTTATAATTAATCCACGGGGCTCTCAGGTTGGGGTTAATGCTAATCGTGATAGGGGTTGTTCTCTCCAAGACGCCTAGCATGCTAGCATTAGCCTCACTCTGAGAAACAACTACAGATATTCAAGATGATACAGACTGTTCAAAAAAACTTCACAAAGCATAAAACATCTTACTTTATACTAAACAAGTATTCAATATCATTTTTAATCTGTGTATCCAATTGTTTGTTGTAGGCCTGTTTGTTCTTTGTAATACCTATAGCTAGACCTATGTTTAATATTTTACATTTTATCTGTCTACCCTGTTTCGTCCCTGGTACTTCACTTTTAACGGATTATTAATGTACATTTATATATTTTCCTAGGCCATATTCTTATATTTTGTTTTGCTCCTAAATTAAGGTGACCAGATTTCTGAAATGAAAAACGGGGACATTCGTGGTTTGGCAGTCCATACATCAACAAAATATGTTATTATTTTGTATTTATTATTATTTCTGGGGGAAAAAAGGGGACATAATGACATTTTGCCTATTCTTATCATGGTACATTTTGTACTGTAGTAAATTATTTGGCAGTAACCTACATGGGTTACTGTGGTGTGTTTTAAGCTTTGGGAAACCAGCCCAAAAGAATCCAAGTAGCTACTCGAACAGGGAATTGTTCTGTATTGTATTGAAAGTCTATTGTTAATAGCCATGCCTGCTTATGGTATAAAGTCGATATATAGACCCCCGCTTAGCGAGGTCATGTCACAGCCTATCATAGACATGAGAGTAATTACCAACTGTTTCAAAATGTATATTCATGAGCAAGCTAGAACCTTTGCCATTTAAAAATGTATTCATGTTTTATTTTTAATCCTTTTTAAAAAACGGGGACATTACCGGGGACAGCTCCAGCCGGGGACGTCTGGTCACCCTAACCCAACTGTTTGTTGACTTAGGCATCTCTTTAGTCTTTTACTGTTGAGAAAGTAGGCCTACAAATTGTAAAGACGCCTTCAGATTTTCTGTTTTATACATATATATATATGAAAATGACAAATGAAAAGAATGAAAATAAAAAATGAATTTGAACGTAAACATGCTGGATGAAGTGTGTTTACCAAAACTGTATTTTAACAAATAACTTCAAGCCTGTAAGGCCTACTTAGCCAATCATGTAAATCATACATTATAACTCAACTGATGGGCCTAAATAAACCAAATGAAAAAAAAAAGCACATGGAATTATAGTCAACATAGCCGCCATAATTCGTGAGACGAGTTGGGCGGTCCGCTGATGCGCTGGTCTTGCCTCAGCGTTGTTTACGCACACTTGGTTTTGGATTGGATGCGCAGCGTCGCACCAATCAATCCTTCCAAACTACGTTGTGGACTAACTCATGATGGACGGGGTTTGATTTATCAACGTGCAATGTGCGCATAGTAAATAAGAAGTCAGAAAACATGCGGACGCCGGAGTATTTGGTGTGCACTGGTTTCTGATCTCCGCTCCCCGGGGTTATTATGGGATGGAGTCCGTCACTTGCTCTCACACAATTCTGATCTTATTCAACTTGTTCTGCCCGAGTAGTTCAGCGGTTCTGGAGTCCATCTACTGGAACAGCTCAAACACCAAGTAAGTTTAGCTTATCATTTCTCGCTCTCTGGTCAGCTGAACAAACCTTCTCTAGACTTCTACTTCTTCTGTTGTTTAGACACATGACGTGTTTGATGTTTATAGGTTGAGTTAAATAAACAACCACACGACAGTTATTGTGACAAGGTGTGCCTCACTCTTATTTTTTTTATCCCTTCCTGTTCTTCCATCATGTACATTAATGTGTTCTCTCTCTCCCTCTTTATCTCTCTCCCTCTTTATCTCTCTCCCTCTTTATCTCTCTCCCTCTTTATCTCTCTCTCTCTCTCTCTCTCTGTGTCTCTCTCTCTCTCTCTCTCTCTCTCTCTCTCTCTCTCTCTCTCTCTCTCTCTCTCTCTCTCTCTCTCTCTCTCACACACACACACACACACACACACACACACACACACACACACACACACAGGTTCGCACCGGGTCGTGGCCTGGTCCTGTATCCTCAGATTGGGGACAAGATGAACATTGTGTGTCCGCGGGCTGCGGGCTGGGCTGGGGCTGGGGGGGAGGAGTTCTACCGGGTGTACCTGGTGACCCGGGCTCAGCTCCAGAGCTGCTCAGTAGACCAGAGTGACACGCCCCTCCTGACCTGTGACAAACCACAGCAGGATGTCAAGTTCACCTTCAAGTTCCAGGAGTTCAGCCCTAACCTCTGGGGCCTGGAGTTCTTGAAGGGACGAGACTACTACATCACCTGTAAGTTAGCTACATCACCTGTACTGCGTCACCTCTAAGTTAGCCACATCCATGTATTACATCACCTCTAAGTTAGCTACATCACCTGTAGTTATCTACATCACCTGTATCTTAGCTACATCACCTGTAGTACAGCACCTGTAAGTTCAGGGCTCAAAACCTTTTCTAGCATTTTTTACTATGTTATTTGGTGGCACCCTAACAAATTTGGACGCACCCCTTTCCGGCCAACTTTGTCGCAATATTTGCATGTCCTTTGTCACGTACCATACATCTGTGTACATCATTTGAAAAGATTAACTCACTTGAAATAAATTGTAAGATGTATTTATTCTATTGCATTTATTTTATTGCATGTTTGTTTTCCTAAAATACCAAAAGATAATAGCAGGATGGTAATTGGGTAATATACTCCAGTAACAGTGTTTTTCTTTTCCTTTTCTGGTGATCAATCATGTGTGTGTGTTTGTTTTTGCATGCTCTTATCTTGAATAGCACTTTTGCTGAGGTGCAATTTCACTGAAACTTTGCACAGTGTACAAACCACCTTTTTAGCCATGTGTCCTAACTGGAACTTAAGTGGGTCATGTTTCCAATGAGAGCACTCACACCAGCGCTGCATACAGCTGCTCTATAACATCCAGCACTGCTCAAAACCTTCATTACCACCCATCATATTAAACACAGAACTAGACCTAAAATCGAATCTTCTGTTTGTTATCCTGTGTAGCCCGGTTTTGAATATTACATACTGCCGCTGGAATGGAGCATGGTGGTGCAGCACCATTATTAGATTGTTTGGGAGAACCCGGATATATGTATACTTTTTTTTAACTGGCACCGATACGACCTAGGAAAGAATTACCTAGCATCTACGTAATAAATGTTCGCAGTCTTGAGCCTTGAACATATCACCTGTATTACAGAACTTGTAAGTTCGCTAAATCACCTGTAAGTAAGCTACTTCACCTGTGTACTACATCACCTGTAAGTTAGCACATCACATGTACTACATCAGCTGTCATTAAGCGACTGCACCCGTACTACATCACCTGTAAGTTAGCACATCACATGTACTACATCAGCTGTCATTAAGCGACTGCACCCGTACTACATCACCTGCAACTTAGCTACATCACCTGTAAGTTAGCGAGTATAGTAGAGTGGAGTAGAGACACAGACTACAGTAGTAAGAGTAGAGTAGATACTACAGTAGTTATAGTAGAGTAGAGTATATATTACAGTAGTTATAGTAGAGTAGAGACTACAGTAGTTAGAGTAGAGTAGATAATACAGTAGTTAGAGTAGAGTAGAGACTATTGTAGTTAGAGTGGAGTAGAGATGAGTGGAGGGGAGACTACAGTAGTTACAGTAGAGTAGAGACACAGACTACAGTAGTTAAGGAACAGTAGAGTAGAGACTACAGTAGTTATAATAGGGTAGAGACTACAGTAGATAAGGCAGATTAGTGAACTAGGTGGTGAACCAATGGTTAACGTGTATCTAGTCAACAGTAGTGTGGTAAACTAGTGGATCTAATGGGAGAGCTTTTACCTCCTGCCGTTCTGTGTTCGGCCAGAGAGTCAGAGTGGCTTAGCGTATCGCTAAGCCACTCTGCATATCGCCACTCTCTCTTAGTGAGACTAAGAGAGAGTGGCAGGCTTGTCTCTCATGGCTGCTCTGATGCTCTAACAGCACCTCTCTCTCTCCGTAGGGGGGGAGGGAATGAGGAGGCAAGGGGGTGAGGGAGTGAAGGGACAAGGGAGATGTTCTGCTCCAGGACACACCGAGACCTGACAGCACATCTGACGTCTCAGCTTTCAGACGCTCACATTGTTGTCTGACCTAAATGCTCCTAATAAGGCTGTGTGTGTGCAGGCGTGTGTGTGCAGGCGTGTGTGTGCAGGCGCGCGTGTGTGTGTATGTGTGTGTGCGTACGGGTACACGCTTGCAGTTTATTTGGATGTGATTTTCATATCACTTCAAAAAATTACCAATACATGAAGATAATCGATGTGCTAATTTTATCATCACTGATTTAGTTTAGCTTAATTTAGTTTAGTTTATTTGAGAGAAGGGACATTGCAGTGGATATTTTTCATCAGTATTCCCTGGCCAATGTGTAAAAAAGGCTTCCTACAATACGTCAAAGCTAAAGCAGAACAGGACATACAGTTTATAGATCTCCGGTCTATAAACTCCGGTCTCCAGGAAGGGAGGGGGGGCTGGTCACACTCGGGAGGTGTGGGGACAATGGGGTTTGGGGTTGTTTTGTTATTTTAGGTATGGTAACCCTGTAAAGAGTCTGTTTGTTTTAGGCGTGTGGCAACCCTGGTCAAAGTCCCGTTTATAGTTGTTTTTTTGGAAGGGTGGTGTTGTGGAGTGTGTGTGGATGATGGCTGGTTTAAGCAGCCTCACCTGGCCCAAGTCAGACTGATTAGACTCTGGGGCTGGGTGAGGCTGCACACTTGTTGTGCTTTGAGTGATCAATGTACACAGGTTAAACCACCCATCACCACACACATGCAGTGAGATCTCGGACAAGACAGCATGTAACATCTGGGCTATTAATCATTTATCCTAAACTCTGCAATAAACCAGTTTAAACATCATCACCCTGTGTCCTGCATTTAGAGGTGCCCAGTAAAGCCACCTAGGTGGCGTGTGGCAGTGAGAACTGCTACAGTAGTTTACTATTAAGTTAGTATTAGTGGTTTAGCAGTTAGTATTAATAGTTTTGCATTTAGTTTTATATTAGTAGTTTAGCAGCTAGTTAGTACTAGTTTAGCAGTTAGTTAGTAGTTGTCTAGCACTTAGAATGAGTAGTTTAGCAGTCAGTATTAGCAGTTAGTTAGTAGTAGTTCAGCAGTTAGTAGTAGTTAAGCAGTTAGTACTAGTTGAGCAGTAAGTTAATAGTAGATTTTGCTCTGCGTCCGCGTTTAGCTCTTATCTCTACTGTCAAACTGGTCAGAGCTGTGTTTTAAACATTGTTGTTTACTGTTGTTTGTTGTTGTTTATCACTGCAGCCACGTCAACGGGTTCTCTGCAGGGGGTGAAGAACGCGGTGGGGGGCGTCTGTCGCTCCAGATCCATGAGGATGGTGCTCCGAGTCGGCCAGAGTAAGACGTGTGTGTGTGTGTGTGTGTGTGTGTGTGTGTGTGTAATAATGCAATAATATTGCTCTCCTCTCATGAATCAAGTGTTTTCTAATCTCCTAAAAAATGGATTATCTCTGATCCATAATTTAACAGATTTGGCAGATTAGAAACATCAGTTTAATAGAAATCTGTTTGGACGTTACTGCAGTGTTTAGCTTCCAGCCAGAGCACATGTTTATCTGTATTATCAACATGTATAATATGATATATATGATGTATAATATGAGACATGTATACCAGGCGTAATGGATACTTTACTGACCCTGACGGCTGCGGGAGGCAGGATAGTCTAGGTCAAGGGGGCAGAATAGTCTAGGTCAGGGGTCAGGATAGTCTAGGTCGGGGGGCAGTACAGTCTAGGACGGGGGGCAGGATAGAATAGGTCTGGGGGCAGGATAGTCTAGGTCAGGGGGCTGGATAGTATAGGTTGAGGGGCAGGAGAGTCTAGGTCATGGGGCAGATAGTCTAGTTCAGGGACTGGAGGCTGCGGGGATGGGGCAGGATAGTCTAGGTCAGGGGTCTGGAGGCTGAAGGGAGCAAGATAGTCTTGGTCAAGGGGCAGGATAGTCTAGGTCAGTCTGGAACATTTTCAGTTAACCAATCTGAAGTCCACAGTCTACATGTAGTCATCTTTTAGCAAGGTACCCTAATCCCTACCTGCTCCTTAATGACATGACTCTGTGCTGTCTATCCCCTTCCTGCTCCTTAATGACCTGTCTCTGTACTGTTCAACCTCTACCTGTTCCTTAATTACCTTTCTCTGTACTGTCTAACCCCTACCTGCTCCTCAATGGCCTGTCTCTGTACTGTCTAACCCCTACCTGCTCCTTAATGACCTGTCTCTGTACTGTCTAACCCCTACCTTATCCTTAATGACATGTATCTTAGTTCACTCTTGGTCTGAAGACCAGAACAGGAAGTCAGCTGGCCTTGGTCTGAAGATCAGTACTGGAAGTAAGGTGCTCTTGGTCTGAAGACCAGTACAGGAAGTGGGGTGGTCTTGGTCTGAAGACCAGTACTGGAAGTGATGTGCTCTTGGTCTGAAGACCAGTACAGGAAGTGGGGTGGTCTTGGTCTGAAGACCAGTACTGGAAGTGATGTGCTCTTGGTCTGAAGACCAGTACAGGCAGTCAGCTGGTCTTGATCTGAAGACCAGTACAGGAAGTGAGGTGGTCTTGGTGTGACTAATGTTCTGGTGTTCCAGGTCCTTCAGATCCTCCCTCCGCCCCACAGGAATCACCCACCAGGTTCCCCCCTAAACAGCAGAATGCCAAGAACAAGGAAACCTCGGGAACGGCTGGAAAAGGAGAAGACGGTATGTAGAGACCTGATTGAATAAAGTTATAAAGCCGTTTATAACTTTATTCAACCATTTCAAATCAATAGCAACATAGCTATCGACCTTAATGGAATGCTTTTGATGTGAAAGTACAGCTTTAACATCATGTTAAACATGGGAAAAACATGTTTTAACCCAAAATGTATTGACATCTACTTTGAGAGTATTATTCCTTCAATGGTGCATTGTGTAGGATTTAGTAGCTTCTAGCGTTGAGGTTGCAGATTGTAACCAACTGAATACCCTCCCTCACCCCTCTCTTTCCAACCACCTTGGAGAAGATACGGTGGCCTGTACTGGCCTGTAAGGTGCCAGTAGGTACTTCCAAAAATGATGTCATCGTCTACGACAGAATGAAGTTGCCAAGTGTCAAGCGGTTCCTTGATAGATTTATAATTTGTATATAGTTATTTAGTCTGTAAAACTAAAGGTCTTAACTTACAAGTAACATACCTATTATGATTAAGAATTAAAAACGCGTCCTCTCCAGAGTACTTTCTTTCCCCGTTCTGTACTAATGTAGAATCATGGCGTATTTTCATGGGATTATACACTAACACACTAACATACTTCCAAGTCCGTTCCGCTAGATGCCATTAAATTATACACACGGCGCTTTTAAGCGTTGCTATGCGACACACCTGTCCTCCGCATTTTGAACCGATCTTAAAGGGGCGTTTACAGAGGAGCTGTGTTCGTACCAAATTATCTCTACCACCAGGGGGGTAGAATCGGGGGGCTACAATAGCCGCCCAGAATATGATATGTAGCCACGCAGAATATGATGCGACCGGGTCTGATTGATCTATCCCAGCCATTTTCCTACTCAAAAGTTGTGAAGTGTATCTAAGTATTCATATCATACATTTTCATTATAAATATGCTAAATGGCAGTGTAATATATGCTAACTAACGAAAGACTGAACTAGCAATGCTGATCTGAGGTGTCTCTCTTTCAATTCAAACCCTTGAAAATACGCTATTCATTTAAAACCATATTCATAGGTAGGCAACACATGTGACTCTGATACTGTGAAAAGATGGAAACACTTTCTTTCATTCTCTTGTTTTACTGTGGCAAAAAATAGCTAAACTTCAACTCGGAAACAATCAGAAGCCTCATAGCAACGCACTTGTGTCTGAGAGCTCTGGCCAGGTGGTTTGGTTCTCCTAAATAACCTCTGTCTCTTGTTCATGTATAAATTATTATAGTATATATATTATTGTAGTATATATATATATATATACATGTGTGTGTGTGTGTATATATACTATATTCTTTATGATATATTATACTTTGTGTTGATGTAGGGTGGGACAGGGGTGTGTTGCTGGGGGTGGTATCGGGGGGTTTGGTCCTCGTCTTTTCCACGGGGGTCCTGTTGGTCTGTGTATGGAGGAGATGTCCCCAGCGCTCTGAGGACAGGCTACGTTCCCCCCCGCCCTCCTCCCTCCCCCTCCACCCCCTCCAACACATGGCCAAGCGGGACAGCACCAGCAGTGAGGACCCAGACCCCCAGGCCCAGCTGGTGTTTCCTCTACGGGGGTCAGAGGGCGCACTCTGCCGTCACTACCAGCGCGTCAGCGGTGACTACGGCGCCCCCGTCTACATCGTAGAAGAAGTCCCTCCCCAAAGCCCCACCCACATCTACTACAAGGTCTGACCGGCGTCCTGTAATTTCCTGTTTGCGTGATGTTGTCCCACCCTCCTAGCGGACATCAAACAGGCGTCCACCAAAAGGTGTTTGCTTCTCATCTCTACGCCCACGGAGATGAGAACACTTCTATTCAGCTACAGTACCTGGTCGCTCTCTCCCCCCAAGTCTTGGTCCGCACACCATCCAATCACCCTTTGCACTACGACCGTAAAACCAGTATTAAAGATGGGTCCCTGAAGAAGACACCTGAAGTATCTTCACCAGTAATAGACAGTAATAGAGAGTGATGGTGGTGGGGATGATGAGAGTGTATACCCTAAACATCTTATAGTAATGTTACAGCTGCTCTTTCTGATTGGACGAAATGGTGCAAGCATCCTGTGTCTTGTGATATTGACTTTCACCATTTGAGGACAGCGATGTTTGATCTGATCTGCAATGTTTCTTTAACCAAGAGTTGATATGTACATATCTACAATCACACATTCCTTATAGAATCAGAATAAAATAAGACATTCATATATTTCACCTTTTACCGTCAGAAGAATCTGACATACAATACCAACTAGCCGTTTTACACCGTCGACCGTCAGTGTCACACTTAATATAGAGAGGAGAGTCGAAGGCTGAAGCTAAAACAATGGCATTGTGTATTCATCACACTCTTCCGCGATGCCTCCGTTATAAATGTTTCATTAGCAGGGCGTAACATTCACAACGCTGCTCAGCTTGAAGGTTGAAACTTAACGTTGAGTAAATGTTTACGGGGTGGCTCGTCGCAGGGGAGATGGAAACATGTTGTTCTGAATCATCTGAAAACACGACAAACACACAACGACAAACACATCAGAGATCTACTCAGCCTGAGAACATCTTGTCACAGCGAGAAAACATGTTTACCTAACGGGAAACATTTATACCAAGAATACACAAACAATCTGCTGGTTATCTTGCAGCTTTACTCATATTTATTATTAAAAATGATAATAATAAAACATAATGATCATTGTGTTCAGCTCTATCCTAAGTTATCTAAATGTAGATGTACAGACTCTTAATATGTGTAATGATATGTTGTCATATTTCTATGCACGGTAAAACAGTAGCGGGGTCCCCCAGGCCTAGGGACTGTCAGGAATACGTTACACGCTCCCCCAGCCGTGTCATGCTCACATTTTCTACCTGTCTGCCTCCCTTCCCTCCCCCTTCCCCCTTCACTCCCCCTTCACCGCACAATCCCTCCACCTCTCCCAACTCCCCGTTCACTCCCCCTTCACCCCACAATCCCTCCCCCTCCACCTCTCCCAACTCCCCCTTTGCCCCCCATCACTCCCCCTCCTCCTCCTTCACCTCTCCCCCTCCAGCTCTCCCCCTCATCTTTCATCTCCTCCCCCTTCACCTGTCCCCCTCCTCCCCTTACACCTGCACCTTCCCAACCAACATCACCAACATCATCATTTTAATTTCTTTATACCTTTATGTGTTATTTATTGTGTTTTGTTTTTATTATATCTTCTGGATTTATATTGTATACAAGCTCATTTACAATTGGAATGAATTTGATGCAAATCCTGACTATGGTCCTTCCTGCCACTTGGTATGGTTTTATATCTATATCTGTTTTTGTATCTACAGGGGACACTTTTACTGTCTGTTAAAGCCCATTTTTTTTCAAAGTTGCTTTATAAATAAAGTTATGTATTATTATGATCACCTCCTCCACCATGTTACTTACGCTGCCTATTAATCCTCTTTATTATTTTAAACTCCTAACTGCATTCAGTAATTCTGCTTTTGACACATCATTTCATGTGTTCTAGAAGCTTCACCTCCACCAAGTTATTATTGGTATATAGTTGATCAACCATATACCATTATGATCAAACAAATAACATAACTTGTTGAACTGGTATATACTGTACTATTATTATACTGTACTATTATTACATACTGCAATTCAGTTGTCTTTACAACATTTCACATTTAAATATCACATGGACATAATTGTTAGTGTCATAGTCACATAAACATACACTATATTGCCAAAGGTTTTGGGACGCCTGCCTTTACGTACATATGAAGGTTAATGACATCCCATTCTTAATCCGTAGGGTTTAATATGGAGTCTGCCCACCCTTTGCAGCTATAACAGCTTAAACTCTCCTGGGAAGGCTTTCCACAAGGTTTAGGAGTGTGTTTATGGGAATTTTTGACCATTCTTCTTGAAGCACATTTGTGAGGTCAGGCACAGATGTTGGACGAGAAGACCTGGCTCGCAGTCTCCGCTCTAATTCATTCCAAAGGTGTTCTATCGGGATGGGGCCAGGACTCTGCAGGTTCAAGTTCCTCCACACCAAACTCGCTCATCCATGTCTTAATGGACCTTGCTTTGTGCACTGGTGCGCAGTCATGTTGGAACAGGAAGGGGCCATCCCCAAACTGTTCCCACAAAGTTGGGAGCATAAAATTGTGCAAAATGTATTGGTATGCTGAAGCATTAACAGTTCCTTTCACTGGAACTAAGGGGCCAAGCCCAACCCCTGAAAAACAACCCCACACCATAATCCACCCTCCACCTAACTTTACACTTGGCATAATACAGTCAGGCAAGTACCATTCTCCTGGCAACCGCCAAACCCAGACTCGTCCATCGGATTGCCAGACAGAGAAGTGTGATTCGTCACTCCAGAGAACACATCTCCACTGCTCTAGTGTTCAGTGGCGGTGTGCTTTACACCACTGCATCCGACGCTTTGCATTGCACTTGGTGATGTGAGGCTTGGATGCAGCTGCTCGGCCATGGAAACCCATTCCATGAAGCTCTCCACGCACTGTTCTTGAGCTAATCTCTGAACAGTAAGTGAGACTCTGCAGAAAGTTGGCGACTTCTGCGCACTGTGCGCCTCAGCATGCGTTGACCCCGCTCTGGGATTTTACGTGGCCTACCACTTCGTGGCTGAGTTTCTGTTGTTCCCAATTGCTTACCCTTTGTTATAATACCACTAACAGTTGACCGTGGAATATTTAGTAGTGGGGAAATTTCACGAATGGACTTATTGCACAGGTGGCAACCTATCACGGTACCACGCGTGAAATCACTGAGCTCCTGAGAGCGACCCATTCTTTCATAAATGTTTGTAGAAGCAGTCTGCATGCCTAGGTGCTTTTTATACACCTGTGGCCATGGAAGTGTTTGGAACACCTGAATTCAATGATTCGGAGGGGTGTCCCAATACTTTTGGCAATATAGTGTATATGTATGCACATGCTCATCATGTACACTGATGAGTTTAGCTCTGCACATTGGTTCTCATCTATGGTATCTGCCTAGCACTGCAAGATGTGTATTAAAGGTTGAGTGTAGAATTGAGTAGCATCTAGCGGTGAGGTTGCATATTGCAACTAACTGAATACACATTAATGTAGTAACAGCCAACATTAGAAGGAACGCAAAGTCTATGAAAAGAAAAGAGAAATATGCATAGAAAAAACTGTGATTAATAGTAGACATAACTTAACATAACCTGCTCACCCCATGCGTGACCACCCCCAAATTGTCTTTAATTTGAGTTAAAAGAAATGAATGCACTGCAGCAGCTCCCAGACATCCCTCCAACTTTGTTAGCAATCAATGGTAAATTTATTGTAGCATTGTTAGTTTTCTTTTAAATATTTTCTTTAGATTATATGTATTTTAAATATCTAAAATTTTAATTATGTTGTAAAAAAGAAAGTTGGCCTTCGTACCAATTCTATACTCAAAATGAACTAATGGGGTGATATCTAACCTCAGGAAAACAAACTATGTTCAGTACAATATAAAGATGTTTACGGGGACATTAACGAGGTTTATAAACGCTGTTCTGGAGAATATAAAGATGTTGAAGAAAACATTAGCAATGTTCAGGAGAATATATATGATGTTCAGGACAAAATAAAATATGTGCAGAAGAATATACAAGAGGTTCAGAAGAACATTAAGATGTTTTAAAACATGGGAGGAAAACCAATCAGGGAAGAGTTGTAAGGGGGTGAGAAAGAATCATAACACAGAGAACAGACGTCATTTACTTGTGTTGGATTATTAACTAAACACAAACCTATGAGAGAGCAGCATTTCAGAGTTGACAAAAACCATTTAAATACAACCTTGCTAAATAAGGTTCTCACAGTTTTAACCCAACGATCACAAAGCGAAGTTAGATAACTAGCCTGAACACAAAGTATTTGTTAACTACGAATGTGTGTCCAGATGAAGGGAGGTGAGGTTGGTTGACCTGCAGGTCACTGAACAGTAAACTAAACACTAGACGCCTGGTATGTGGGGGCGGGGCTTAGTCATGGTGGGCGTGCCCTTGTGGGATGACTGGTAATTATTTTTTCAGAGAGTGGTGGGCAGGTCAGGGCCTGGAAGTATTTCTACTTTATATTCACTCTACGCTCCACCTCTACACACTCTAGACACCACCTCTAGAGAGGAAAAAATAAAACATGTATAGATTGATAAATAGTTGAAAACTGATTATGTTTTGTGATCGAACGGTAAATATGCGTCTGATGTCGCAGTAGTTGGTGAAGTACAGAATACTTTACAATTAATTCCCTTTCAGAGTGCTACAGTACTGCCCTCTGCTGGCCGCACAACTAACAATGTCCTTCATAAAACCAACGTATCTTCACTTTTCTTTTTTCTATATTTTTGGATTCCTTCGTTACTGTAAATGTTCATTTAAAAACTTGATTGACAAACGAGTTGCTATGGAGAGCAGCTATAATGACAATATAATAAAAATTGTTTTTATATTTTCATTATGTTTGATTCAATTATTGCAAAATGTATTTGCACACATGACAAATTATAAAAAACGGCTGAGATCTATCTTAATTTAGTATTTTATATTATATATTATTATCATTATTATTATTATATCTAACAGAACAGACACTCCATGTACTTGCTTTTGAAACAGAAACATTTGTGTTTGATGCAGTTAGTGTAATAACTTCCTATTTTTTTACCCCATACTGAACGATGTATACTTGGATGATTTGTTCTATCGAAATGTATATAGATATTCATACATTGAAAGCAATATATAAAGACAAGAATGTTTTTATACTTTTATCAACCAAAGGGGTCATATGAGATCACAGTTTAGTCTCAATGTATTGTAAATGTAGTCTTTATGTAAATTTATTGTAAGTTAGTATACTTTCAATGTGAAATAGCAACACCATTGAACGTGGCACGCAATGTTTGTGGTTTTATGTCTAGGTCTTACATCATGGTACATTGTGACTCTTATGTACATTCTCTATATGGAATTGTATTGTTGTACATAATTATGCATATTTGTATTGTCTTGCCATACTGTTGGTGTTTACATGACATATTTACTTCAATGTATTCTATTTTATATGATCTTGAAAATATAAACTATTTCCCATTCACCCAGGATCAGTCATGTCATCTGAGTCTACTTCTGGCCCCTGTCACAATCGTGGGACCCCTAGCAACACACAGGAAGTAGCTGTATGCTGAACAAGGAGTCGTGAGGCGTGTCTATGTGTAATTGATTAACGTTGTTTTTTTACAATTCGGGGCAAGATATTGGTTTCTTTGCTTTACGGTGGTTGTATACATGTTAAATTAAGTTAGTGAGGGCGCTGGGGGCGTGGTTAGGTGTTTACGTTGGTTGTAGAAATGCAGGTGCTGGAGGCGTGGCTAAATGTTTACTGTGGTAGGATAGGTGTGAACATATTCTAATGGTGGCGCTAAGGGCGTGGCTAGATGTTTACGGTTATTCATGTTGATATATGCTAATGATCCACTGGGGCGTGGCTAGATGTTTACGCGCACAGGGCACCGCCCTTCATTCACCACATGGTTCCCAACAGGACGCCTTGGCGCCACTTTCCTCATCCTTCAATGGTTTTTAATGTGATTCTCGACAGGATCGGACTCAACATGATGTTTCGGGTCATACATTTGCCTGTAGGTAAAGTTTGGGGTAGTATTCGTGTAGTATTTGTGTGTATTGGTGGCCGGGTCGCATGATGGTGGAGATCTGTGGTGAGTGCGGAGCGCATGTTTACCGTCAGAGAAGTCTCTTATTATTCTCGTGTTTCTTTCTCATCTTTGTGTTATCCAACGGTTTTTACTAATGCAACATTTAACTTATAAATACCTGCGTCCCATTTGTATTTTGCTTAAACGCTTAAACATATCAAATGTTTATATAAATAGCACGTTCATCTTTGTGTTTCCTATGAGTTTTACCTTTGCAATGTTTTCATCTTTAGTGTCTGTCACACAGGGACTTGCTAAAGCGCGGAACGCAAATACGAAATATATAGTGTGTATATAAATGATCTAAACGTGTGTCTGTGTGTGTGTCTGTGGAGACGCGTGGTTTGAGCCTCTCACTCCTAAACTCCAGTCTCATTATAACCATTGTAATATATCGCCCAGGTGTGATAATGAACCCTGTATACCAGTTTGTAGTGTGATATCGATGCAATAATAATGGTATAGGGGCTGTAGGGCTGTTACAGAACAAAGCAGCACATGGGACGTCAGGCCTGCTAGCCTAGCCACCTAGCTGATATAAACACATCACTCATAACTCTTAATAACACTAGTAACCCCCTTTCTCTGATACTGCACATTATTAGTCTAATGGCATGCAGGTCAGCAGGACAGCGTCAACATCTGATTAATATTTTGCATTAAATGCGTGTGGCGGATAAGCTAAAGCTAATCGGCTGGACATTGCTCTTCTGCGGCCAATAAACGAAGTAGTCTCCATTTACACCCAAAGAAGCGTTTACATTGTCGTTCATCTATCTAAAGATGGGTTTTTGTTGCTGTTTTCGGGTTTGTAAAGAAAAGAGGCGTCGTGTTGTTCACATATTAGCCTCCTGCCAGCCGCCTAGCGTGCTAGCTGCTGTTGTTTAGACTCCTGTCAGCTACAATTTACTAACTTTAACCCTGCCTGGCACTAAGTCCTGGTTTTACAGCCGGGAGGGGGGACAGTTTTCACCGTGTGGTTCCACCTTAGCAGTGGATTACAAGGTTTTATTTGTTATCATTTCTGTAAAAAAAAAGAAGTGAATTTAGCTTCAGGTTGGCGCACTTAAAGCGCCATGTTCCCGTCGATGGGGGAGGGGTGAGGTGGTTGAGTCCCACGCGCCTGCGCAGTGCGGGCGCGGCGCTCCGCAGCCCATTCATGTTTTTCCCTCCACTCACCTCGTGGTCCGCAAATAAATCACAACAATCAATACGTTTGTCTTTTAGTCATAATCAATGCACATATGCACTTTTTATTCGTGATTAAGAGAAGTGCAAAACATGTATGCTGAGATCTGGTACTAATTGAGTGTTCTAGTTGTTTACTGATGTGTTTTGTTTGGTGCTAAATGTGTGTTCTAGTTGTTTACTGATGTTGTATTTGGTGCTGAAGCATTTTGTTCTAGGTGTGTACAGATAGGTTGTATTTGGTACTAAATGAGTGTGTACTGAAGTGTTGTGTTTGGTGCTTAATGAGTGTTCCAATTGTGTACGGATGTGTTGTGTTTAGTGCTAAATGAGTGTGGTCTAGTTGTGTACTAATATTTTGTTTGGTGCTGAAGGACTGTTTTCCATGTGTGTACTGATATGTCGTGTATTGTGATGGAGTGTGTTCTAGTTGTGTACTGGTAGGTTGTGTTTGGTGCTGAATGAGTGTTTTCTAGGTGTGTAATGATATGTTGTGTTGTGTTCCAGGACACCCAGAAGCAAAACCTGAAGTGGAGGGTCATCAGAGATGGCCGAAGACTGCTACTGTCTGGGTATTGCCAAAGTGCTTACAGTGCAGGTAGTACTATGCAACGCTACTGCAGTGGAGGCACTTCTAGCAATACCTGGGCCCGAGCTCCCACGCTCCTGTTATGTTATTGTTGTCCTTGTGCTAAGGTGCATCTAGTGCAGATAGTGAAATAGACTAGCACCTACTGCCCTAAGTGCCCCTTCTGGCACAAGGGCTGTGATTACGCTCCTCCATTTGGGAACACAAACGCTCCTAATTGGGCATAAATGTCTCGCAGTTCTCTGCTAGTTCTGCATAGTTGCACTACAAGAATAGAAGAGTTGTGCAAATCTATGCAAAACTGATGGTGGCCTGCTTGTTCTCTGCCTGTCTCCCAAGTCCATTGGACTCAAGAGCTTTTGTTGTCCGACCCCTCTTAATACCTAAGGTGTTGTCTAGAGTGTGAGCGGTGCTAAAGTGCTTATAGTGCAGGTAGTGTTGTCCGTATCTACTGCAGCGTGAGCACTTCAAGTCCTTCTCACTGCCATCCACAGATCTCCTGCCGCCGGGAGAACTTCGCTGCTCTGCTCAGTTTTGCTGGTTTGCATTCCGCTGGAGATTGCGTTGGTGTGCAAATCCATGCAAAACTGAGCAGGTTGGAGGTGTCCAGCAAAATAACTAATGATGTCCACCGTTCAGGGACTCATGATGTCACCATTGAGGGGCACATGATGTCACTGGTCAGGGGCTCATGATGTCACTGGTCAGGGACTTATGATGTCACTGGTCAGGGGCTCATGATGTCATTGGTCAGGGGCTCATGATGCCACTGGTCAGGGGCTCATGATGCCACCGGTCAGGGGCTCATGATGCCACCGGTCAGGGGTTGTGTGACCTGTCCTCTCCGTCACAGGTGGGGCCGAGCAGCAATGCTGCGTAGCGACGGTATTGCACTTGTCCCGGCCTGTGAAGGAGCTAGGAGATAACCACTTTTCCTCTGAAGGAGCTAGGAGATAACGTCGTCTCCTCAGGGAAAGACCTAGGAGATAACCCTGTCTCCTCAGCAAAGGAGCTAGGAGATAACCTTGTCTCCTCCCTCCTCAGTAGTGCTTTTTACATGCCTCTTCAATGCTTACTTGTTTAGTTTCACTGGCTATATACACCATCTTTAAGTAGTAGTGTTTACTGTTTCATGTTTGATTTTGCAAATTGATAATGTAATTGTACTCCTGATTTATTAAAATCTTTAACTGCAACTCAAATTGCCTTGTCTAGTTATTATATGCAAGAATATTGTTAAGTACTGGAGCATGGAGAAGAGGTCAACGTGTGTGTGTGTGTGTGTGTGTGTGTGTGTGTGTGTGTGTGTGTGTGTGTGTGTGTGTGTGTGTGTGTGTGTGTGTGTGTGTGTGTGTGTGTGTGTGTGTGTGTGTGTGTGTGTGTGTGTGTGTGTGTGTGTGTGTGTGTGTGTGTGTGTGATTAGTGTTTTCAATACATAATTGTATTACATCCATCACACTTAAGGTTCATAACTACAATAACTTTGGAAAGTCTTTCAACGCAGGTCACAAAGATCTTTACAAATCTAAAGAACATAGAAAATGGGATGAGTAGGATAAACACATGCATAGGGATCCAGATGACATAACATCGTGTGAGGTCCCAGGTACCTCCACTAGATAGCGTGTCGGGACAACTAAATGCTACCCAATATAACCGACCAACCCAATATAATACAACCAGAGCTACCAACTCACATTGAGAATGACCTACGCAAATGACCCTCTTAACATGGTCTCACGCCACACCAATGTCTCACTCCAATTACGCGCTGTTTTGCATCGAACAGCAACATGCTATGAAAACATTTTGGACATACTCGAAAGTGCTCTAAATTGGAAGCTTCGAAATTGAAAAATACTCCGACAGGTAGTGAGGATTATAGCCTACCTATTACTACTATGGACGGACTGGCCATTGGGTGATTTGGAAAGATTCCTTTCCGAATACACCGGCCGTCCACCGATTGGTGGACAATGTTTTTTATTAATTTATTTTATTTAATAATATATCCTCGTATTTAATCGTACGATGCGAGGCCCCAGACTCGGTTAGAAACGTGCAGCATGCTTTGGAATCTGACCGCGGCCGTAACGTTACGCAGACAGCAGAGCGCACTGAGCTCGGCCCGCAGCCACACCGTAGTAGCGACGGTGAACCAGTTTTGCTTTATAGTCACTACATAAATATTACTTGTGGCCGAATTATTTTGGTGCACATTTAATAAAGCAATATTTTACAAGAAAGAAATCTGCATTTATATACAATGTGAATTAATTCACTCTGGCTTTTAAGCCAGCGGATAGCGTGACTAGAAGCCACCTATTGGCAGGTTTATGGGGAAACCCAGATGAAAACTAAATTGACAATGCTACCTAAGTGGGGAATGCAGAACTTCAAATTATGCATTGAGTTGTCATGGTTTCCAAATATTCTAGAAGGTTTCCCTACCCAACTAACCGATATGGCCGCACGGTGAATAAAGTCTAAAATACGCCTCATGTTGTGCACATTTCCACCATGCTCAATCATAGCTGCATTAACGTGGAACCAGTGTTTAACTCATTCAAGGTCATACTTAAAAACGAATGTTTAGATTGGTTAGATCCCCCCACCACCACCACCACCGTTCAAACAGGTTGTACAATCTTGTACAAACCTAATACAATTTTAGTTTGTATATTGTTGCCTTTCAACAACTAGATGTCCATAGATTAACAAAACACCACATTTTGATAGCCCCTTTTATTGCTGAGATATTGGGCTTCCAACTAACCCTGCCAAGGGTTCAAAGATCAACTCAGGGTCCACTGTGATCTCTCAAACAGACATAACGCACTAGAAGCTAGATTGTCTTGGAACCCTCCCCAGATTCTTTTTTTCTTTGTCGTATAAATAAAACCACAGCCTAAATTGTTGAAAGTCAGTATGAGAGGACTTATCTTGGGTTGTTTTACTTCAGTTAAATTTGCACAATGAATGACCTGTGTGAATGAATGGACACACGTACAGGCATACATATACCACAAACATGGAGAGGGAAAGATAAAAACGTACTTGGCAGTGACAGAAAGGACACACACACATACATACAAGTATTTCAAAGCTGAGAATTGCTGTAGACCTATCTGAGGCTAGTTGTAGAAAGGAAACAATAGATATATATTTGTGTGTTTGGGGCTAGGATTAGACAGTGATTGTGTAGCCTATGTTTGAAGAGGGGGGAGTAATATATATAATCATTCATTTTGAATATGACTTTGAATGAGTTGAACACTGGCTCAACATCAATGCAAGTATGCTTGAGCACAGTTGAGAAATATGCAGGACATGATGTGTATTCAATAGACCTTAATCACGGAGCTGCCGTTTTGGTTAGTTGGGTGGGGAAACCATATAGATTATTTGAAACCATGACAATTCAATGCATTCTTTTTTAACTTTGCGTTGCATTCCCCCACCAACAATATTAGGTTTCCCCATCCAACTAACCAATATGTCCACTAGGTCGTGTTTTCTTCGTCCAGCCAATGAGAGCTCGTGTTACATCTCTGTAGCTGCTGTCCTTTTACTTTTGCAGTGGAGCAGTCGGTGGGTGAGAGTTAAAGGTACAGTGTGTAGAATTTAGTGGCATCTAGTGGGACGGAAATTGAATATAATATTCCTAAACATGTTTTGATTAGTTTATAATCCCATGAAAATAAGAATCGTTGTCTACGTTGTGTTACCTTATAATGAGCCCTTTCTATCTACATAGGGAGCGTGTCCTCGTCCATGGAGGCCGCCATGTTGCACCGACATGTCTCTACAGTAGCCCAGAATGGACAGACATGTAATGGAATACATTTCTGAATAGCGATTTTAATCCATTGAGACCATTTTGAAATGTGAGACGTGTCCCATTTTGAAATGTGAGACGTGTCCCATTTCGAAATGTGAGACGTGTCCCATTTGATTGCATTTTTGTTAGGCTATTGTTTGGGAAAGGGTACTGACTATTGACCAATCAATGGCTCTATAGAGAGGAGTGCTGCTGCCCGACCGTCTCCTGGGCAGGTGTGCACCAGACAACACACGGGACTCATTCCGGTGATCCCATCTCTAGTTCCCCTGCATCGTATCACTGTAATTCAGAGGGTAAATAGCTGTTGAATATCCAATATTTTTGTAACTATAAAAATAAATACAACCCTGTCAATCCCCCCTGTTATCTACCACCACAAATACAATCAAATTCTGTGGGAAACACTAATGTGTAACGTTATAAAGTTACAGCAACGTTGAACACGCTCATAGTTATGTGAAAAATCATTCTTGATAATTGTTTAATGCATTCTTTATTAAAACAGTCTTTAAATGGGTCAATTATTAAACATTAATTCATTCTTTCTGTGGCTAAATTTGTCCTCAATAAGTTCTTGTCTTTTTGAGAAGTTTTATGGGTGAAATATTCAACATTACTTATTTCGGGGGCACAATTCGTCCTCCATAAGATTTGCCTGTTTGAAAAGTTATATTATAGATTACAATGTGTCATCCTTTTTATGGATTAGTCGGTTAATGCGCTTGTGTTTTTTGAAACTGCAAAGCGTTTTCGATATGTAGTTCATCTGACACGTCTTCCCCACTTTACAAGTTTGTGCTTGTAAAATAATTGTATGGGCGTACTTGTAAAAATATTTTGTACATTTATAAAACCATTTTGTACTGGTAAAAGATGGAGTTGTGCTGTAAAACTCTATTTAAATGTGCACAATTGTATTTTTCCAACTGCACATCCTTTAAAAACTTGCCTAAGCTACAAGTGCAGAACCTTTTCTTTTTGGCCTCAACGCTGCAGCGAGTCAACTAACCCCTGGGTCAACCTTTTTCAGCTCAGTCTCCCCACTAGATGAAAGGGAATTAGATCATTCACACACTCTGAGTGGTTCTCAATCTGTGGCGTGCAAGCAGCTGGAGGAGGTAAAACTAATAGGAACAATGTAATCATTCATCTCTGTCTCTCGGTCTAAAACGTCTGCAAACAAGACATCCACCCAACCTAACAGTTGCTATAGATCAAATGATACATTTCAAGGAAAAGAAAACAGGTTGAAACATGATTTATTTAACAAAGTATTGAAAATCACATTTATTAACACGGCATGTATGTTGGTCAACATGGAGCTCATGTTTTTATAGCAGAGCCCTGTTTTTTTAAAATAGAGGTTCTGGTCACCTTGGAGCTGATATTATATAGCAGAGCCCTGGTTGTGCATTCTGCTGGGTTCCAAATGGAGGTTCTTGAGGGTGAAGACGACCTTCCCCTCATACGGGTCGTGAATGTTCTCATAGCTAATCTTATCTGCAACCACGCGGCACTGGAACTTGGCCCACCGCTTCCCCACCAGGTCCACTCTCACTGCCACCAGAGGGTTCAAGTACTTGGACTGCAAAACCAACCACACACTAGTTATTGGCTAGCTAGGTAGTTGGTAAGTTTGTTAATTGGCTAGTTGTTTAGTTGGTTGTTTAGTTGGTTGGTTAGTTAGTTGGCTATGGTTGGTTATAGATCCTCAATCCTCACCTGGGCCAGGTTACCGTAGTAGGGGAAGTAAGATCGATCCATGATTCCATTGTCTGGATAATACTTGATCTCCTTCACATTCTCCTCTCCTTCCTACATACATGCACACACACACACACACACACACACACACACACACACACACACACACACACACACACACACACACACACACACACACACACACACACACACACACACACACACACACGCACATACACACACACACACACACACACACACACACACACATTTATCAATGGCTTGTCTTATGAACACAGTACAAAAGGTGTGTGTGGGTGTTTGCTCTCACCAGAACTGTACAGTTCACTTGTATTTCTTGGCTGGTGTTGAGGGATGGGAGGAAATTAATAATCTGAAAACCAAAAATAGATCATCAGGTAGGGGGTAGCTTTATCTTCCATGCTAACTAGCCTAGACGCCCTGCGTTATCATAACGATGAAGCAGGGCATGCTAACTATTCTAGCGCTGAGACCTACCCTGTTTATCTTAATGATGACGTAGGGTGTGCTAACGAGCCTAGCGCTAAGATATACCCTGTTCATCTTCATGATGACTCCGGGCGTGCTCACAAGCTTAGCACTGGGACGTACCCTGTTCATCTCAATGATGACGTAGGGCGTGCTAACTAGTCTAGTGCTGGGACCTACCCTATTCATCTTAATGATGACGCAGGGCATAGTGCAGTTGTAGCCAAAGGTGGGGTCTTGCAGTCCGGAGCAGGGGCCAAGCAGGCTGACGGGGAAGGAGCAGGACTTCTTGGTGTGAGTATCAGCTGTGAAGTGGTCCTGGATAAAGTACTTTCCCTTGATGCAGTTGTGGTCACAGTCCTTCTGTAGAGTGTCGTTGTACGCTAAGAGAGAGAGATAGACCGAGAGAGACGAGAGAAAGATGGTTAGTGCGGGTAAGTATAGGAATAGGGGTTAATAAACGGTTAATAGTCAGGGGTAAGTAGTGTGTTTAGTGAGGTGATGGTGGTACTAACGTTGTTATGGGTTAAGAGTGTTTAGTGAGGTGCTGGTGGTACTAACGTTAGGGGTTAATAGTGTGTTTAATGAAGTGATGGTGGTACTAAGGTGGTTAGGGGTTATTAGTGTGTTCAGGTTGTACTAATGTTGTTAGGGGTTAGTAGTATTTAGTAGTTTATCAGTGAGGTGATGGTAGTGTTAACGTTGTTAGTGCTTAGTGTGTTTAGTGAGGTGATGGTGGTAGTAATGTTGTTATTTAATGTTTATGTTTTACATGGACAGTGCACAATTAAAAGTAATTGCACCACAGTTAGCTAGCAGCTCATTTACATCTGTTGTCTCTGTGCTGATTTTAGCCAAAGCTATGGTTTTAAACACTGCAAAGTTTCCTGAGTCTCTAATGTTTGTGGGTTTGGAATTCCACTTCCCACTACTTTTACAGAGAAAGCAGATTGATCGAAGGTTGTCTTTCTGAACTGTGGTTCCCAGTTACCCTTAGTAGATGCTATAGTCCCTTCTGGATAGGCCAGGCATCCTCTAAGAGGAGGCGGTGCAAGATAATTATTCATTTTAACACCAGACATGCATCAAAGTAAAATAAGAAGTTATCAAAATGTAGGAAATTATATTTTGTCAGGGTATTGCAGTGATGATCCCTTGGCTTTTTATCTAGTACTTTTAGGATTTGTTTATAGAGTGAGTACACAGGCTTGACTGTTGTCACCTGCCGGTGACCAAGTGGTTATGCAATAAGACAAATGGGGAAAAATCATGCTGTGTACAAGAAGCTTTGCAGCGACGCCGACAACTGGTTCCTGATGCTCTTAAAGTTATTCTGATTAAATATAACATTTCTGATGACTCTACTAACTTGTTTTTTGAAAGACAAATGTGTATCAATTATAATCCCTAGATATTTGACATGTGTCACAGATGTAATTACTTCACCATTAATTAAAATGTCAGGATTATCTAAATTATTGATCCTTGCTGTGATATACATGCAAACAGTTTTGTTTGCATGGGTCACGGATGAATTAGCTAGCCAATTTGTGACACCTGGTCATTGCAGCTGTCAGTTTGGCTGCAGCATGTTCATTAGCTCTTGCATGGGTAAAAATCACAGTATCATCCTCATACATTTGGATGCTAACATCTGGACATACTTGAGGAAGAATATTAATATAAGATTGGTCCTAAGATAGACCCTTGAGGGACCTCTACTTTACAACTAGAAAATGAGGAACACTTATCACCCACTCTTGAACATAATTTCCTCTTATTTAAGTAGGATTCCATCCAGGTCAGGGCACCAACAGATAAATTACATTTAGAGCGTTTTGAAAGTAAAACGTTGTGATTAACTGTGTCAAATGCCTTCTTAAAATCTCAAAACACGGCTCCGAAAACATTACCTTTATCAAGTTAACTTTTAATTTGTGCGACAAAAAAGCAATTAGCAGTTTCTGTTGATTTATATTTTTGGAAACTAAGTTAATTCTCCTTTATTTAAATGAGATACTAGCTGATCACAAACTGCCTTTTCTGCAATTTTAGAAGCTGTAGCTGTGGCCTGTCTCAGTGCTTTTACTTCTTTGTTTCACAATTCATGACATTTTCTGTTATCAATGCTAAGTCTTAATGCTTCAATTAACCTCCAAAGATGCTCATTTAACCATGGTAAATTATATAAAGTATTTTACTCATTATTAACTGCTTATTAATACAGTCTTAGTACCAATTTCCTTTAGTAAGTATTTCATTTTGTCATGATTTTTTTGGTTTGAATTAAGGGGCCGGTATATGCTAGCCTGGGAACCAGACGAATATCGCGAGCTCATGTTTCATTTGCTCAGCAGATAAGGTCTGGCTCCCCTACCATACAAAAAGATTTCTGTCCGGTACGAAATAGACAGACTAATCACAACCATTTATCTTATTTGAGGCAGGATAAATAGGATGACAGGTGCAGAGGAGCGCTGTAGGTTTAGACAACACAACTACTTGGTTAGGTTTAGGGCCATCGTCAGGCTAAGCCAACCAGAGGCAGAGTAAAGCCTTGCCTTCACCATAATAGGGTTCTTAATTTTGTGACCCGGAGAAGCCCTAGGCGTGTCAAGCCTTTGGCATGACGGAAATGCCCCTAGTGACAGAAGTAGGAATTATGAAAGAAATCAAAAACGAATAAGGAAAAGTTATGTGAGTGTGAGTGTCACTACCCAATCTGTACCGTAAACACGATTTGTTCTACCTAACCATAACCCTAACCACAACCCTAACCATAACTCTAAACCTAACCATAACCCTAACCTCAACCTAACCTAACCATAACTGGGTTGATTGGCTAGTGTAAAACCCAACTAGCTGGACTAGATCCAGAGAGGTGGAGCAGGACTAGGTCAAGCTCCACCCATTTGGCTCTGCAGTGAGCACCACTTGTGGAAATGAAATATCGTTTTTTGCTACCTTGGTGTTATTCAGTAGCATTTACAAGCTCAGGTGTATCCGACCACAGCTTATTTTGTTCGACATTGGAAGCTGGCCCCGGATTAGAATGAACGTCACCAGCCAGTAGAATCGTAATCATCAAGAAGCCGATCAGCCTGTTGTATGGACGGGGAAATTTCCTTGTAGATCCCCCCAGGTAAGAGTTGGTATTTTGGCTTTTCCATCACTCAGGATTACAGAATATGCAGTGTGATGACTCCACTGAGTGAAGGTAACACAGTCAGTTTGCAGAATAATGCTACCGTTGCTGCGGCCGGCCCAGCAACAGCTCAACAAAAGCATTAAGAAGATGTAGATGACCATACTGCCTCTGTACGCCATATCTCTAATACATTGCCTTGGTTTGGGGTTTGTTTTGTAACAAAAACCGTTCTTATAGAGTTTAGTCTTGAATATGACTTTGGCAATGCAAATTACTGCAGCAAATGCCTTGCTGCCAGTCCGTGCGGGCACCAATGTCATCACAAACATTAATTAATCAAACAACCTTAAGGGTTAGTATTGTTATCAGTGCGGTCATGCTGGGGCTGACGTTGTTAAGGGTTAGTAGTGTGTTTAGAAATGTGATCGTGGTACTAACGTTCCAGGAACTTGTGAAGACAGGTGGACATCTTGCTCCAGCTGGCTCGGTCTGAGGAGTTATAGGTGATCTCTATATGCTCCTCCCCATATTTATCTGGCCACACCATCACACCTGCACACACACACACACACACACACACACACACACACACACACACACACACACACACACACACACACACACACACACACACACACACACACACAATATGACCAAAGTAAAATATAAAATGAATAATATAGAATGTATATAATACCTGGTGATAATATTTAGTATAGTATATATACTATATATAAATATATAATACATATAATATATAGTTTAGTTCTACATATAAAATATTGTATATTTACTATAATATAAAATATATATACTATATTATATATACTATATATATTATATATACTTTATAATAAATAGTGTATATATATATATAGTATTTAGGATATGTAGCATATCAAATAAATAGCATATATAACATATAGTTAGTATATCTTATATAGTATACATATTATATATACACAGTACATACACTATACAATTTATACTATACATAGTATATATAGCTGTTTGTAAATGAGTACATTTCTTATTTTGGTAACAGTGACAAAAAGTTTGCTTAAATTGTCTCCTTTGCACCACCAAGTGCAGTGCACACTGAAATATAGTGTCTATAATATATAGTATATATATAGCTAGTTTATATAATATATAGTATATATAGGTAGTATATATAATATATAGTGTATGTAATATATGTACATATGTATATATATATATGTGTATGTATGTGTATGCATATGTATGTATATATGTATGTATGTGTATATATACGTATATGTATATATATATGTAGGTATATATACGTATATATGTGTGTATGTATGCATGTATATAGGGGGGTAAATAAGGGTCGGCTTAGCTCAGGAGGTAGAACGGGTTGACTTGTAAGTGGAAGGTTACAGGTATCTATGTATGTATATGTATATAAATATATAGTTAGTATTTATAATATATAGTATATACAACATAAATAACATATATAGTTAGGATACAGTATATATATACTTTATATATACTATATACTTTATACCTGGGGACGGCAGGCGGTCCTGGTAGTCCGGGGCATACGGGTCCAGAGTGTACATCAGCACCCAGATGGCCAGACAGAAGAGTGCTGTCATCACCACGTAGAACGCCACGTAGTACAGGCTGATGTATACTACGGTAACCATAGCAACAAACCAGTTAGAGACTAGTGAACACTACGGTAACAATAGCAACACACCGGTTAGAGACTACATTATGGTAACCATAACAACACACTGGTGAGAGACTAAGCTACGGTAACCATAGCAGTATGCTAACTCAGGCTAACTGTGTGTTCTCTACGGCAGGTCAAGGTGTCCTCTGTGGAGGCAAACCATATTCCTTATCTCACACCTTAGTTTATCTTTTCCTCATGAACACTGAATACACACACTGAATACACACACTGACCTCCACAAGGGCGTGTGTGTGTGTGTGCGAGAAGCTATGGGTTGTATTTTGTGGTCCATCTATTAACCGCTGAATACCTTCAGCTCTATATGTTATATGTTTCTGTAAAATTAACATGAAGAAATAACAATACGGTAATACTGTTTGATAGGCCAGCCATCAGTGAAATCAACCATGAAATAATACAATAATGTTATCATGATATCCATAGCTAGAATCTATCAGCATTTCATCGGGACCCAAAATGGGTCGCGATCCAGATGTAGGTGGATTGTGGTCTGACAACCCACAGAACACTCAGAAAACTTAAAGAATCACCCATTCCAGTGTACTCAGAGTGTTCTGAGTGCATGGTTGGGTCCTGAGGTGAAAAGGTCTATAAAAAAAAGATCTATATAATATTGTGACAAGTCTGGTTCCGCTCCTACCCCATTTCTCGGGCGTTCTGCCCATCAAGGTCCCATTATCCGAGTTCCAGACAAAATGTCCAAAGTCTTCACAGCGCTGACCGCATGTTCTCTTCTCCTTCAAGGTGGCCATGTCTCGCTCTGCACAGAACCAGCCTCCTCAACACGTTCTCAACCTCCTTCTTAAACTTTCTTTCCTTTCTTCTGCTGGGCTCTGGAGTCTGATGTTTCCACGTTGCTAACTAACGTTTACTGCATCTCCTTCTCCTCTCCAGTGTTTGTGAGCAGACTCCTCCTTGGTTCTCCTCGTGTTGGTTTGGTGTTGAGCATGCTGTATTTATACGACAAGGAGCTCTGTCCCTTAGACCTGATGTCCTCAGAGAAACGATGTCCTTCAGCCGTCACCTTGAGATGAAGGTTTCTAAGAACTGAGAAACAGTTTATGTTCTCCACCCATTGACATGAATATGGCAATTACAACTACCCACTTATTTTGTCTACATGACCTCCAAACATGGATATCTATAAATGTATATATGCATACATATAAATGTATATGTACAGTACATGTTTGGATGTAATGTAGACAGAAGAAGGAGGTGTTAGAAACTGTATTTATAAGGTATATATATGTATTAGGGCTGTCGATCAATTAACAAAATGTATCTGATTAATGATATGATATGCTTTGATTATTCAGTGATTAATCACATCTAAATGTGCGGTGAAAAGCCCCCAAATGAAGATATTTCAGCTCAAAAGTCATTGAATCATCATGGCAGCTGAGTAAAGCATTGAAAAGCATTGAAAACCCTGGGAGAATATACTGAACTACACCTCTTATTATCACTACTGTGATATATGGTCTAACATAGCCTTTTCAATTATTCCCCTATTTCCCAGGAGAGCTCTAGATACCTCACCACATATTAGACACGGCTGGTATCTTTCCAATGAGGAGTTATACATATTTAACCATAGTGGCCTCATGTAGCCAAAGTTATGACCATTTATAATTTACCTTACAAAAATCAGATGATAGTTAGCAAGCGGACTCCAGGTGAGAATAGATCAAACAGCCATCGTTCTCACTTTCATCAAGCAGAGAAACCGTGACACGTTTTGCCCAGACAGTCGCATTCTGTATCGGGCATTACAGTTGCCGTGGTGCGCTGACAGTCCACGCATGGCCGTCCACGCACGGTTATGGCATTTTTAGCATTGCTATTACCGTGAACGCCATAGGTTTGACTCCCCAGCACACACCCGCTGTCGCATGGGGAGCCGAACGGCAATGACAAAGCCCACCACCATAGAGGATATTACTTCCAAACCTGTTGGCCATTTTCCCTCAAGAGAGAAACAGAGCATCCTCTCCAGTCCTGGAGCTCCTCTCCTCCCCTGGACCTCCTCTCCTGGATCTCCTCTCTCCGCTCTTGGATCTCCTCACCTCTCCTGGACCTCCTCTGTGTCTTTCAGGCGTGTTTCTGGTGTTTTTCTGGTGTGTTTCAGGTATGTTTCAGCGTGTTGCAGGTGTGTTTTATGCGTGTTTCAGGCCTGTTTTAGGTGTGTTTCAGGCCTGTTTCAGGTGTGTTTCAGGCCTGTTTCCAGTGTGTTTCAGGCTTGTTTCAGGTGTTTTTCAGGCGTTTTAATGGTTTTTTCATGCATGTTTCAGACACGTTTACACATACACACACACACCAACGCTGCCTACAGAAGACCTGAAGAGAGGACGTCTGTGGTTTATCGCGGGCTGCTAATGACTGTGTTTGGTGATATGTTGTGACGTGGTGCTGATAGTCTTGGCAGGTAACCTGTCTCTGACCTTGGAGCTGGCACACGGCCAGAGATAAACCAAGGACACCCACCACCTTCTACCTGTTCTAAGTGTTCTTCTACCTGTTCTTTTAAATGTTCTTCTACCTGTTCTAAGTGTACTTCAACGTGTTTTTCAAACTTTTCTTCTGTGTTCTTTTAAGTGTTCTTTTAAGTATTCTAAGGGTTTTTATAGCTGTTCTTCCAACGGTTCTTCTGACTCAGCACATTGTCATAATGTTGGGTTGCTCTACCCTCCCACTGGTCACAGGCTGATGTTGTGATGAATAAATGTAACACCTAATATCCTGTCCAATGTTTCTACAGATCTACTTCTATATCTTTCCACCTCACAAGATCTACTGGCCCAGGCCAACGTACATAAAGCGATACAGTGGACAAGTTTTCCTTTCATGTATTCCCTACCTTAAACGTCCCGTGTGTAAAACTAGTAGCATCTAGTAGTGAGGTTGCAAATTGAAACCAACTGAATACCCCGCCCCCATCCCTCCTTTTCCAACGACTATGGTGGCCTGTACTGGCCTGTGATGTGCCAGTAGGTACTTCCAAATTGATGTAATCGTCCACGAAAGCATAGAGTAACCAAGTGTCGAGTGATGAGGTTCCTTGATAGATTTACGAATTGTATGAAGTTATTTAGTCTGTAAATGTCAAACTATAGGTCATAGCATACAAGTAAAGGTCCTTTTACTTTGAACGCGATTGTTCAATGCAATTTGTTACGTCAATAAATAATTACAAATCTGATTGGGACTGTACACATTTGCCGTAATTTCTGCTTTGCGCAAAAGCGACATTCATTTTACTCGCACCAAGGTCGATTTTGGACTGCTCCTAGCCTGCGAATCAATCAGTTAAACCAATCACAATCGGGTACCATTGTCATAGGAACCATGGACACTGTACATGTTGTAGGACATGGCGGAGGTAATACCCTTGCGTTTCTCAACACACAGTCTTATTGCATCCATAGTGGTACATTAAATTCATAGACATATTATCATTCCGCGAACTGCCATTCGTTACACTATTAATTTTAATTTATTTATTTATTTACAAAAAAGTCCCAAACTCTATTCTAATTGAATCCTCTAAATACATAGGATATTTTAACAAAAGGAAGGAGCTTGCATGTTTCACTAGGCTATATGAGGCGCATCTGAAAGATGAATTGTGCTTCTCGGACACTTACATATAACGCCACATGGTGTGTGGCGCATTTCATGTACAATTTCGCTTATTATAATGCTCCAACCCAACGATGGTCCTAAAACACACATTTTTCCTAGAACTCTTAGCCCGAAACTGATTTTTTTGTGAAATAAAAAAAGCAAGTTCTCTCTAGAGCCGTTTGTCCGTTGTGGGCTGCTGTAGAAATATGGCAGTGCAACATTGCGACTTCCAATGAAGAGGTCTCGCGCCCTATGTAGATATAAAAGTGTCAATCCAAGGTAACGAAAACACAATGAGTCTTATATTCATGGGATTATACACTTCTTAAAACATACTTATGAATATTATATTCCATTTCTGCCAAGTCTGTTCCGCTAGATGTCATTAAATTCTACACACTACACCTTTAATGATGCCATTCATTTAATAGCTATAATTTGAGTGTTATTTAACACACACACACACACACACACACACACACACACACACACACACACACACACACACACATTATAATCTAGCATCCTATTTACTTATTAGTGTTAATTGTTTTACTAGCCACTGGCACTAATGAATAAATACATACATTTCGTTCTGGAATAATCGATCTGCTGACCGTATGGGTCCAGCATCTCTCTCTCTCTCTCTCTCTCTCTCTCTCTCTCTCTCTCTCTCTCTCTCTCTCTCTCTCTCTCTCTCTCTCTCTCTCACACACACTCTTTCTCTCTCTCACACACACTCTTTCTCTCTACGTCCGTCTACTTCTTGTAAGAGCAACCTCGTCAAGGAATAAGTCAAGATATGTGAGCGTCCCGGCTTAACGTCGGCTGGTTATTGACAACAGGTGGAGGAAGTGGACCGGTGCGGAGGTATCGGTGTGGACGTATCGATATCGGGAGCAGTTTTGTGGTAACTTAAACCCGTTGCATCGCAACGTGACCGCAGGGGATGCATTGAGTCCTCAAAGTCATCGACCCGACGGTCTCGACTAAAACACCAAGGACTACTTTATTGTTACTTTGGATTTGTCATTTACTTCCCTAATCGTGAACTCATCGCCGTGGTGAGAATGCAGCCGCCGGAGACCCAGCAGACCCCCCAGCAGACCCTCCAGCAGCCGAGCAGCGACGCCCAGGACCCGGCAGGTCTCTTTAGTCCCACTGCTTCTTTTGTTACGTTTCTCATGAGATCTGTGAAGTGTGATAGATAAGATAAGAGGTGTGTGTGCGCGTGTGTGTGTGTGTGTGTGTGTGTGTACGTGTGTGTGTGCGCGCGCACGTGGATGAGGGATGTTTAATTGTTAATTTAGCTTTTATAAACATACCCATGCACTTTATCTCTCTCTCTCTCTCTCGCTCTCTCTCTCTCGCTCTCTCTCTCTCTCACTCTCTCTCTCTCTCTCTCTCTCTCTCGCTCTCTCTACCTCTCTACCTCTCTCACTCTGTCTCTCCCTTTCTCTCTCTCTCCAGAATGCTATGCTCAGCGGAGGAGGAGGGCTCTCCAGCTCACCGTCAGCTTGTTCGCCCTTTCCCTGGTGGTGCTGGTGGTAGGTCTGGTCTGCGCCACGCGCACCGATAACGTAGCCGTGGCCGGCTACTACCCCGGAGTCATAGTGAGTAAGCCCTTCCCCAGCAAACCCCAACATCACAATCCTTAATTGTGCAGACAATAAAGGATTTATTGGCATGTATTTAAACATCCTTAGAGCTGTAATAGTGTATAGTTATAGTAGATGTACTTCATTAACGATATTATTATTATTTTACATGTACGGTAATAACAACATCCACTAGTTATAGTAGTTATTCTTCATGTACGGTCATGCGAACATCCACTAGTTATAGTAGTTATAATTCACATACAGTCGTCATCACAACATCCAATAGTTATAATAGTTATTCTTCATGTACGGTCGTCATAGCAACATCCACTAGGTAGGGTTAGGGTACCGAACGATGTGTAAAGCCGCTTCCCCCTGTTCTTCCAGTTGATTTTCGGAGCGTTCCTCGGCCTCATTGGGCTGCACCTCCTGGAGAACAGACGGCACATGGTGAGTTCTACCTGGTCCAGGTACCAACAGTTGTAACATAACCTACCAGAGACAGGTACCTGTACCGGAACCTACCAGATGCAGGTACCAGTACTAGAGGTACCTGGAGGTTCTGACCTACATGGAGAAACTGACTTATGTTAACCTACACAGAGGTACTGACCCTACATGGAGGTAATGACTTACATGGAGGTATTGGAGAATCGGGTTACAGCTGGAACCTAATAGACGCCTGATGACATCATCCTTCAGGAACAAGCAGCAAATCAGATTATCTGGCCCTGGATTGGTGCTGGCATGGTCACATGACCGACCACGTGAAGGTAGAATATATTAGTATTGGTCTGATCATTCTGCTTCTCCTGGAGCCACCAAGGCAAAGGACATACATGTACCTCATATAGAGATACCTGGAGCAGAGATACTAGGAGCAGAAGGACCAGGAGCAGGCTCAGGTGATTCTTCTTAAAGACTGGTGTCTTCTAGAAGGAGGAACTGTCTTCTTAAAGACTGGTGTCTTCTAGAAGAAGGAACTGTCTTCTTAAAAGCCGGTGTCTTTTAGAAGAAGGAACTGTCTTCTTTAAGACCGGTGTCTTTTAGAAGGAGGAACTGTCTTCTTAAAGACTGGTGTCTTCTAGAAGGAGGAACTGTCTTCATAAAGACTGGTGTCTTCTAGAAGAAGGAACTGTCTTCTTAAAGACTGGGGTCTTCTAGAAGGAGGAACTGTCTTCTTAAAGACTGGTGTCTGCTAGAAGGAGGAACTGTCTTCTTAAAGACTGGTGTAATCTTGCCTGGTAACGAAACAAATCTGCTAGCTCTTGATTTATTTGCTCTAGTATATGCGTCTGGCCCCCCTCCTGTCAGACAGATTTCCAGCAGACCTGGCCCTGGTCAGGCCAATCACAACTATTTATCTAATATGGGGCAGGTTTGATACGATGACTTATACAAGGTCTATACAATTGTGTGCAAAGGCATTTTGGTCAGCCCCCGTTGATAATGCCCCTCGGAAATTTGAACTTAACTGAGAGGTTCCAGACTAATACGAATGGGTCTGGCAATGTAAGGCACAGCTTCATTCATGATTTTTCAAATGATTTACTTCACCGGGGATGCCAATGCAAGTTGCTCTTTAACAATGCTACCATGGAGCATCTACCATGTAACACTATAGCTGTCCTTTAGCTCCGTGGGTAGAACCCCACCCATGTGTACAACCCCCTAATGTATTCTCAGCCCAGGTGACCCAGTGATCAGGTTACAAAGTGGTCGAGTGATCAGGTTGTATAAGCAGATCTCCAGTATCATCCTGATACTGGACTCCTGGAGCCATTCTAACCCTAACCGTGGTCCTTGTCAAGGATACATTATATATATATATATATATATATATATATATATATATATATATATATATATATATATATATATATATATATAGGTGATACTATATGTATCATATAATTATATTTGTTATTTAATATATGATATATACCATTTAATATAATATATATCATAATATATATGGCTAATATATCATATCATTATATATATCTTGTGTTATAATATATATATAATATATTTATATATAAATTATATATAAAGCAAATATAACATAATTATATATAATATATATTTACCTAACATATAATATCTTCCCCTTTGTGTTTACACTGTCGAACACTGCTAGATTCCAGTATTGACTAAAGTGTGTTTAACAACTTATTAGTTATTAGTTATTAGTTATTGGTATAGTTAGTCGTTATTACTTAGGTAGTTAGTAGAGTATAATTATTAGTTAGAAGTGAAAACACACAGAAACAGAAGTAAACAGAGAACGAGGGGTGTGAATGTGTGTGTGTTTGTATGTGTGTGTGTGTGTGCACGTGTGTGTGGAATGTTAATAATGAATGAGGTGTTGTGTGCTCATGTCCCAATCTTATGTTACTGTGCAGCCGAACTCTTACTTCATTAACATACATATACTACTGAGTCAATATGAGAGAGTGTGTGAGTGAATGGTATTTATAATACTATACTATACTGTAGAGAGAAAGATAAAGAGAGGAGAGAGAGAAGGAGAGACGGATAGAGTGATTAAGAGATAGAGACCAATAGAGAGCGTGATTAAGCGATAGAGAGATGTGGAGAGCGATAGAGAGAGAGAGCGAGAGAGAGAGAGACAGTGATAGAGAGTGAGAGATACAGAGATACAGAGATATAGAGAGAGAGAGAGAGAGAGAGAGAGAGAGAGATTTTCAGTCCACGGTATATGTGTGTCTTGTCAGCTCCTTTGCTTGTTACATTTTAATGGCCGTAGCAACGCTGGTGTATGTTACACTGTCCTTATCTACAGGTGCCCACTCGCATGCACACTCAAGCAAGGCATCTCACTGCTGCTCCGAGCCTCTCTACACCAGGGCATTGGATTGATATCTACACTAGTAATCAGAGTTGTGAACAGGGTCGGCCCAACACATAAGCGAACTAAGCACCTGCTTAGGGTCCACGTAGCTACCAGAGGGCCCCCAAGAGCGCTGGAAATGGCCCACAAGAGAGCTCATCATTATATAATGTTGAGCTCCAAATGATCCAGGGAGGGGCCACAGACTGGTTATACATACTTCAAACTAAATCTAAACTAGGCAGGGTACAATATAGTCTGTGCTGTGAGACGAGACACAATCCTTCACGTGGAATTGATGACCAATGGCAGGACGCGGTGTATTGGAATAGTTGGTCAGAGCACCCTGCTGTGACCGAAGCCCAAAGTGGTGCTATGATTTGGTCACAAATCTGCCATTTTGTCTGTATGAACAACGGACAATTTATATTTAGTTGGAAGTGTTCCGGGGCCTGTGCCCGGCTCCACTGACCCAGGCCACGGTCCTAGAGTCACTCACCTCCCTCCCTGGTCTGATTGCTGCTGGATGTATTTCAGACACTCCTCTGAGTCACCTTGCAGTGCTACAGCAGAACACTATATTACCCAGCAGCACTTTAACCCCTAACCCCTAACCATAACCCTAGCTCCTGTATTATATTATATTAAATACAAAAATATACATTAACATTTTACTATTCATATATTATGTTAATTAAATAATGATAATAATGATTATTATAACTGTTATTATATTATATTAATATATTATATATTATTAATATATTATATATATATAGGTAACTTTTATCTATGACAGTCATGCAGGTAGCAGCAGTCACAGGTGTTATACTATAGTTTATATTATATAAACGTTTATAATATATTATTATTAGTATACATATTATATATGATGTAATATATATGTTAACCCTAACATGAAGAAGCAAGTACACTGTTCCTGTTAGATAGGGTGTGACTGTACTTCAGTATGTGTGAAATAGAAGTATGTTTCATGTCTGTATTTTGAATGTTAGAATGGTAACATGTTTGTTAGTATGAAGAGCAATAGACATAGAAAGAGAGGTAGAGAGAGAATAGATCAATGAACTCATCCCTTCTGTAGTCCTAGTGTTCTGTTTAGCGTGAATAAGATTGATTGACTATTATATCTTGTCTCTCTTCCTCTCTACTCCCCTCTCTCTTCGCCCCTTTCTCCTCTTTGCTGCTGTCTCCTCTCTTCTCTCCTCTCTCCTTTCCTCATTTTACTCCCCTCTACCTCTCCTCTCCACCTCCTCCTACTCTCCTCTCTCCTATCTTCCTCTCCACCTCTTCTCCTCCTCCTCTCCTCTCTCCACCTCTTCTTCTCCTACTCTCCTCCACCTCTCATTTCTCCACCTCTCCTCTCTCTCTCCACCTCCTCCTACTCTCCCCTCCCCTCCCCTCCCCTCCCCTCCCCTCCCCTCCCCTCCCCTCCCCTCCCCTCCCCTCCCCTCCCCTCCCCTCCCCTCCCCTCCTCTCCACCTCTCTTCCTCCTCCTCTTCTCTCCAGTTGATAGCTGCTATAATCTTCATCAGTCTCGGAGTCATCGCTGCCTTCTTCTGTGCCATTATCGACGGGATCATCGCTGGCAAGTATATAGTATGTGTCACAGGTTAACAATCACACCTTCCCTATCACTCGATCACAGCCACACCTTCACATCCACATCTTCACTATAACACCTTCACAACTACATGTTCACTTTCACTCGTTCATAACCAGATGCCCCAACCAAGCCACATCTTCACAAACACACCTTCACTATCACACCTTCACAAACACACCTTCTCAACCACACTCACTATCACATGTTTACAACCACACGCTGACAATCACACCTTCACTATCAAACCTCCACAGCCACACCTTCACTATCACACCTTCAAAACTACACCTTGACCATCACACGTTCACCAGCACAAGTTCACTATCCAACCCTCACAACCACATGTTCACAACCACACCTTCACAACTACACGATCACTATCACACGTTCACAACCAGACATTCACTATCACACATTCACAGCCACAAGTTCACAACCACACGTTCACAGCCACACATCCACCATCACAGTCAGTAATCAAAACCTTCCTAACGTTCACATAACATCACATATCACATGACTTCACCTGAGGTGTGTTGTTGTGCAGGACAGCCAGCCGCTGGTGGACGGCAGCTGTGACTTCTACTCCAGCGCCTTGGGATTCGTCTATGACACCTACTACACAGAGGTACTGGTACTATACCAGAATACTACACAGAGGTACTAGTACTATACCAGAATACTACACAGAGGTACTAGTACTATACCAGAATACTACACAGAGGTACTAGTACTATACCAGAATACTACACAGAGGTACTAGTACTATACCAGAATACTACACAGAGGTACTAGTACTATACCAGAATACTACACAGAGGTACTAGTACTATACCAGAATACTACACAGAGGTACTAGTACTATTCCAGAATACTACACAGAGGTACTACTACTATACCATAAAACTACACAGAGGTACTAATACTATACCAGAATACTACACAGAGGTACTAGTACTATACCAGAATACTACACAGAGGTACTAGTACTATACCAGAATACTACACAGAGGTACTAGTACTATACCAGAATACTACACAGAGGTACTAGTACTATTCCAGAATACTACACAGAGGTACTACTACTATACCATAAAACTACACAGAGGTACTAATACTATACCAGAATACTACACAGAGGTACTAGTACTATACCAGAATACTACACAGAGGTACTAGTACTATACCAGAATACTACACAGAGGTACTAGTACTATACCAGAATACTACACAGAGGTGCTAAAACTAAACCAGAATACTACACAGAGGTGCTAGTACTATACCAAAATACTATACAGAGGTATTAATAATATACCAGAATACTACACAGAGGTACTAGTACTATAACATAATACTACAAAGAGGTACTAGTACTATACCAGAATACTACATAGCGGTACTAGTACTATTCCTAAATACTACCTAAGTACTACATAGAGGTACTGGTACTAGACATAAATGCGACCTAAATACTACACAGAGGTACTAGTACTATACCTAAATACTATCTCAAAACCACTTCCACACTACACAGAGGTAATAGTACTATACCTAAATACTATCGGAATACAGCTCAATACTCCCCACAGGTACTCATACTTTATGGCAGTTACCATTAACAGTCTTCATTTGAAAATAAAATCGTTTAAAAACGATGCTTTACAAACTATAAATCAAATGATGTTTCTTTGATGTGTTTCGAACAAGACCACTGACCTAATGCTAGCTGCTACGTGGGTAATGTAGTTTGCTTGAGCTATAAATCACAAAAGATAATATGTTGCATTTGTTTTGAGTTTAATTCTGTTAAAAGTTGATACATCAGTTGATGTCATATGACTCGTACTGCAAACTAAGTTTATGTTTATGAGTGTTGGGTTGCAAATATGCCTTCTACTGGAAAGATAGAAACTCCTGATAGGAAAATGAATGGGTCAGCGAACAGCTCCCTCAAGCGGGGAGGGTCACAAAAAAGACTTGGTCTCTCTAAAGTTGTAAAGTATTTTGATGTCAGTTGCTGTTCCCTGGCCGTGCATCAACGTCTGGTGGTCACTAGGCAGTACTGCATGCATTGACAGTGTGTTAGGTTGGATTCAGTTCAGTGTCTCCTCTGGTCATCAAATTATTCAAAAATAATAATAATCTGAATATGATGATATGCAGATAACTCTATACCCCTGCCCCAATATCTATGTATGTATTTATTTATTATTTTATATTATTTCTTTTTTATACATTTACTGTATTGAGACAAATTGATGCCAAAAGTATTGGCATCACAACATCTAAGATAAAAAATCGTAGACCTAGATGCAAAGATTTATTTTTAAACTAATTGTAATCTAAAAGGTAATGGTCACAAATGTCAAAAAAGTTAGTTGCAGTTGTTTTTTCTCACTCATGTTTACGATTTCAAGATTTTCCTGCTGTGAACAACACCAGAAAATGTTTAAATAAGCTTGCTAGGCTTATCTGTTTGGCTATTCATTCTAAATTCTTCTACATCTTTTCACAGGTATTAAAGAGACAGATATTGGAGAGGCTACTATCGAGTTCAGCAAGTCATACAATTCTAACCTCTTGATCTCGATTACTTGGAGTTAGATTTCAACCACAAATCAATTGAATCAATTGAACAGGAGGATTGTCTTTGTTCAATCAGTTAGAGAGGCCTCAAGATGTGACTCACTTGCTCTCAAACTTGGGTAGGCCGGTTAGCTCCCATCTGGAAGAAAGACATGGATAATCTACTGTAGTTTGCATGTTTATGAGACTACGTCTGGTGTGGTTCACAGTTGTTCACAGTTTAACCGCTATAATAATGTGTGGGTAAATCATTACCTGCATTGCTATTCTATAGTAGCTGGTGCCTGATGATGATATGTATGCCTTCACTAACCCCACCTCCATGTCAAAATCATCCAAAAATAGATCATAATCGTAAAATATGAAATCGTACTTTATAAAAAAATATCGAAATATGATAGATTTTTTTTAAATGATAGATAAGTGATGTTATTACCACCCTCACCTACCCCAGAGTGTAGACCTGTCCTCTCTTTGGTTCTCAGATCACGTGTCCCTCGCATTACAGCAGTGGCTGCAAGCTGAAAATCAGTAGCAACACCTGTTACTGCTGCTACAGCTGCGGGAGGTATTAATATACTTTATTAATGTACTACAATATAATATAATATAATATAATATAATATAATATAATATAATATAATATAATATAATCTGCTCTCCCCAGTTCATATTACGACCAGTACCAGATTTTCACGGGGGTGTCCAGCTGCTGGGATGTGATCTACCTCCACCGGCTGCTCTGGGTCTCTGTGGTCCTTAACATCCTTGCTGTCTGCCTGGGCATCATCAGCGCCGCCCTGCTGGGAGCCTACAAGGACCTGGTGAGCTGAACTACCCTAACATGTAGCATATAGCTAGTAGCATGTAGCATATAGCTAGTAACATGTAGCATATAGCTAGCAGCATGTAGCCTGTAGCATATAACTAGTAGCATGTAGACTGTAGCATATAGCTAGTTTAATGTTTTATATAGCTAACAACATATAGCTAGTGACATGCTAAAGGCTACATGTTACTAGCTACCTGCTACTGTAACAGGTAGCTGGTAACAAGTAGCCTATAGCATATGGCTAGTAGCAAGTATGATAAAGCTTGCAACATAGCTAGTCGTGGTCACCCAACTGTGCATGGGCTAAAACGCCCTATATTAATAAAGAATAGCCCTACATTGCTTAGTTAAGCTACCTTATGTCAGCCTGTTGTGCAATTGTGGGATATACTAATAAAGAATAGTCCTACGTTGCTTAGTTAGGCTACCTTATTTCAATCTGTTGTGCAATGTTAGGATATCAAAATAAAGAATAGGCCTACATTGCTTAGTTAGGCTACCTTATTTCAGTTTGTTGTGCAATGTTGGTATATATAATAATAATAATAATAATAATAATAATAATAATATATAATAATAATGGCAACAGTGGCATTATTATTATTATTTAATTATATAATTATATTAAAGAACAAATAATAACGAATCTAGCAGTTGAGAACATACACTGCGCATATTGCGTCAACACTGGTATTATAATTACATGAACAAATGAATTATAACGAATCAAGCAGTTGAGAACATATGGCGATGTGTGTCCACAACACGACACACACTTATTGATTTAGTTTTATAGCCTATCGTAAAATTTGATAGATTAGTTTAAGAGACATTTAATACATTTTGTTTATTTCAGACAGACAGAACAAACACAATTATATTCACAATGATGAATTCAGTTTGACGATCAATATTCTCCCTTTTTTGCTTAATAGCTTAATAGCTCATTGAGGGACAATTTATTCCAGATTAGTGTTGGTTACACATTGGACAATGTTTCACATATATTTTTCAGAGTGCCAAACGAAAACTGCGTTCAATATCAATATCAGCGATCTAAAAGTGAAATAATGTCTTGAGAACAAAACCAATATGAAAGAAACCTGTCCTTTTTCACAAGCTATATGGATTTGCAAGCAAATATTGTGCGCTTCTATCCAAACCTTCATTACCCTTTTTAATGATAAAGTTATAGGAATGAACGAATAATAACGAATCAAGGTGTTGACAACTCCATCCATACTCTGCGTACATGGCGATGCGTCTCAGACACAAGAATGCTACTACAAGAGAGACAACTTCTTACTCCAAACAGAAAGCAGGGCTGAGGTCTTCACAACCAATTTAGAGGCGGGTCGGGCGTGCTTTGGCACATCTCGGTGCGTTCAAACTGGTAATATAAATCAATTTAGCATGGTTTGACTCGGCGCGGCCAAAAGTGCAACTGGAAAAGGACCACTGTATTGTCCTCAGTAGCAGATGGTGAAGCGTGGAGAGGGAAAGGCAGTGGCTGAGGTGTGGCATGGGGGCAGTGGGGTGTGGATTGTGATGGTTGATGATTGACAGTTATTCTGTTCACAGTGTATCTCAGTCTGTTCACAGTGTAGCCCTACAGCTCGTCTGTTCACAGTGTAGCCCTACAGCTCGTCTGTTCACAGTGTAGCCCTACAGCTCGTCTGTTCACAGTGTAGCCCTACAGCTCGTCTGTTCACAGTGTAGCCCTACAGCTCGTCTGTTCACAGTGTAGCCCTACAGCTCGTCTGTTCACAGTGTAGCCCTACAGCTCGTCTGTTCACAGTGTAGCCCTACAGCTCGTCTGTTCACAGTGTAGCCCTACAGCTCGTCTGTTCACAGTGTAGCCCTGCAGCTCGTCTGTTCACAGTGTAGCCCTGCAGCTCGTCTGTTCACAGTGTAGCCCTACAGCTCGTCTGTTCACAGTGTAGCCCTACAGCTCGTCTGTTCACAGTGTAGCCCTGCAGCTCGTCTGTTCACAGTGTAGCCCTACAGCTCGTCTGTTCACAGTGTAGCCCTACAGCTCGTCTGTTCACAGTGTAGCCCTACAGCTCGTCTGTTCACAGTGTAGCCCTGCAGCTCGTCTGTTCACTCGCTGTATCTAAAGTTGACATTGAACACCTTTTTTTCTTTGTGCAGGAATCATGCCACTGGTGTAGGTTAGTTTTCTTGGGTAGAATATCTCCTTAACGAAACAGAAAACATGCGTAACTCCACCACTTGCAGTCCTGGTTTCCGGCCCAGGCTCTGTGCCATTTCCCCCCAGAAGTTCCACTCTAACATAGTAGGACTGCTCGATCAAAGATTATGTCTTTACCAACTGTGTTCTGGGATATGTAGTCTTTACCTACGGGTTACTTAATTACTGTGTATGTTACTGTGGGATGCAAACACACACATACATGTAGTCTTTATTAACTGTGTGTTCTGGGATATGTAGTCTTTATTAACGGTGTGTTCTGCAGCCTAAGCCTTCTCTCCATGTGACTCCGAGCACGGCACCCTTCCCTCACATCCTCTACAACCCCACTCAGCACATGATGACCTACCCCCTGCAGGTAACACACACACATCTTACCACACCTAACCCTGACCCTAACTCACCTACCCCTGCAGGTACACACACACACACATCTTACCACACCTAACCCTGACCCTAACTCTCCTACCCCCTGCACACACAGCTTCTTACCACAAACCACACCTACACTTTAACACACACACACACACACACTTTACCACTAACCACACCTACACTTTAACACACACACACACACACACACACACACACACACACCTTACCACTAACCAAACCTACACATTAACACACAAACACACACACAGCCACACACACCATACCACTAAACACCTCTACCACCTACCATTTGTTAAGATTCAGCCGTTCTAGGCTTCTTACAAGCCATTGAAAAATCTATCCTATGATGACATTACAAATGGAGTAGTAACAGGGCGGAGTTGTGGCTGGACGCCTCCATTTGTGATGTCACAAGCAGATAAGATGTTGGAATGGCTTGTAATGACTAAACACCCTAACACCTGGTATTGACATAGGGGCTCTTTAATATTTAAATGAGATACAGCAGGTGTATGACCTTTTGTCATGTGATCTCCCCCAGCACTACCCCACCCACCCAGTGCTGCACACCCCACAATTTCACCCCGATGGGACCCCCGCCTCCGCCTGTCCCTCTGACCAGTCCCGAGGGCCGGGTCTGCCGCCGCCTCACCCCCCCAACCTGTCTCCCCCCCAGGAGGGGGGGCACCCTGACCTCTACACCCTCACCCCTGACGCCCCCGTACTCTACGCCGCAGCCTACGCCCCCTTCGTGAAGCCCCCGCCCTATGCCTACTAGTGACCACCTGACGACCACTTTCATGGCACCGCTTCCCATCTTCATAGGACGTGGTGCCCCGTCCTCATAGGACGTGGGGTCCCTTCCTCACAGGATGTGGCGTCCTTCCTCACAGGATGTAGCGTACCATTCTCATAGGACTCCCCGTCCCGTTCTCATAGGATGTGGTGTCCCATCCTCATAGGTCGTGGTGTCCTGTCCTGATAGGTCGTGGTGTCCTGTCCTGATAGGACGTGGTGTCCCTTCCTCATAGGTCGTGGTGTCCTGTCCTGATAGGACGTGGTGTCCCGTCCTCATAGGACATGATGTCCCTTCCTCATAGGACGTGGTGTCCCATCCTCATAGGTCGTGGTGTCCTGTCCTGATAGGACGTGGTGTCCCATCCTCATAGGACGTGGTGTCCCATCCTCATAGGACGTGGTGTCCCGTCCTCATAGGACATGATGTCCCTTCCTCATAGGACGTGGTGTCCCATCCTCATAGGACGTGGTGTCCCGGCGTCCCTTACTCATAGGACATATCTTCCTGTCCTCATAGAACATTGCGTCCCATCCCCATGGGACTTGGCGTCCCTTCCTCATAGGGCGAGCATCCCGTCGTCATAAGACATGGTGTCCCTGTCATCATAGCCTCGTCGATCATTTACTAACTGTAGATATGAAAGATCCTCCATTTTTTTTGTTAGTTAGAAAGTTTTGGACCCACCCAGTCTGAGCACCACACACTCGAGTGCAGAATCTCCGCACTGCCTTCAGTCCAGCCTGGCGCCATGCTACACATACATATGAATAGAGTTCAGAGCACACACCACGTCCCATGAGAACAGGCCATGATAATCACCCTTACAGTTACTTTACCTTAACCAAAGGTCCCCTACCTTTACATAACCTTAACCAAACCTCCCCTTATCGTTACCTAACCATAAACAAACCTCCCCTTACAGTTACCTAGCATTACCCAAACCTCCCCTTTTCATTCCCTAACCTTAACCAAACCAAACCTCCACTTACCATTACCTTCCTTAACCAAACATCCAATTAATTTAACTGTACCAAAACTCCCCTTACCTTAAACAAACCACCCTTTACCGTTACCTAACCTAAACCAAACCTCCCCTTACCATAACCTTACCCAAACCTCCCCTTACCTTTACCTAACCTTAACCAAACCTCCCCTGACCATAACCTTATCATAACAAAACCTCCCCTTACCATAATCTTACCTTAGCCAATCCCTCTGTTGCAATTAACTTGCTTTAACCAAACTTCCCCTTACCATAGCCTTACCCTAACCAAACTTCCCCTTACTGTTACCTAACCTTAACCAAACCTTCCTTTACCATAACCTTACCTTAACCAAACCTCCACTTACTGTTACCTAACCTTAACCAAGCCTCCCCTTACCATTACCTAGACATAACCAAACCTCCCCTTACCTTAACCAAAAAAACCTTACCGTTACCTAACTTTAACTAAACCTTCCTATACCACAACCTTACCTTAACCACACCTCCCCTTACTGTTACCTAACCTTAACCAAATCTTACCTTACCATAACCTTACCATAGCCACGGTTCCCCTTACCATAACCAAACCTTCCCTTACCATAACCTTACCCTAACCAAACCTCCTCTTACCATAAACGTACCATAACCAAACCTTACCTTTATCTAACCTTAACAAAGCTTCCCCTTACCATAAGCTTACCTTAACCAAACCTCCCCTTACCTTAACCTTATCATAACCTTACCTAAACCAAACCTTCCTGTTCCATAACCTTACCTTAACCAAAACTCCCCTTACCATAAAATTACCTTAACCAAACCTTTTACCATTACCTCACCTTCACCAAACCTGCCCTTACCGTTACCTATATATAACAAAATTTCCCCTTGTCATAACCTTACCTTTAACAATCCTCCCCTTACCATAACATTACCTTAAGCAAACATCCCCTTACCATAACCAAACCTCCCCTTATCACAATCTTACCATAACCAAATCTTCCCTTACCATAAACATAGTACCTTAATAAAACCTCCCCATACCGTTTCCTAACCTTAAACAAACCTTCCCTTACCATAACCTCACCTTGATTATACTGATATTACATATGTTATTATATATTATTAAGGTGATGGACAATATAAATCTTTAATTTAATTCAAATTATGTTATTAAGGGCTATGTGATTAAGTGAATGCATTTAGTATTAGAAAATGATGTTGCATTAAATCCATTGCAAGGTTACATACTTGTAGTCTATCGATTACCTTCTATTCCTTCAAGCTGATTTAAAGGTTGGAGTCTATTTTACATCCTGGCTACTTAGCCATGCCAGTGGAAAATTACATTACACTCAGATCACGCTGATGGTGCAGCTGAATGAAGCTTGACATTTCGGACTTTGAGGAAGTACAAACTACACACAACGGAGAGGGGGGTGGGGATGTGGGGGGAGGAGGGCGGTATTAATACTACACCCTTACAATCCTGAGTCTTTCGAAGACTGAGAAAATTAGCTTAATTTGAGGTGAATATTAATATACTTTTTGACTTTTTCTTGACAAGGTATTTTGTAGGTGTGAAGTGGGTAAATCCCTCTTTGATATGTTATGTTATTTTCCATTTTTAGATCCTGTTGTCCATCACTTTAAAGTGACCTAACTCTTTACGGCAGATCTCTGTCCTGTGTAGACAGATAACTGTCTACACGTTTGTTTGTATCTGTACTCATGTTGTCTATTCTAATATGATTTATTATGTAAAGGGATTCCTGTACTGTACACACTTACGGTAGCATACACGATTATGTTAAACAATTATAACAAAACAGTTTAACATACATGTGTATTGTGTATGTTCAACGAAATTGACAAACTACACAGTCTCAAGAAGAGAGGAACTAAAAACAATAACCATTCAAGGATTTGCATTGTTGACCATCGATGTTTGTGTTTGTGTAGATATTTAGACTTTGAATAAAGGAAATGTGTATTAAGAAGAAACCGAAGAAGAAACTTGTGTCATGTCATTCACAAATGTATTAATATCTACTCAAATTTATTCTTCAGAGTAAAATCCTCCCACCCTACACTTTATTGTCTCAATAGTATCTTCTCCTCCTCTCCCTCCGCCTCCCTCCTCCTCCTCCTCCTCCTCCTCCTCCTCCTCCTCCTCCCTTTCCATCCACCTCTCCTCCTTCCTCTCCTCTCACCTCCTCCCAAATACTCCTCCTCTCTGTCCCTCTCCTCCTCCTCACTCTCCTCAACTCACCTCCTCCCTTTCCACTTCCTCCTTCTCCTCATCTCACCACCTCCTCCTCCTCCACCTCATCTTCCTCCTCATCCTTCTACTCCTACATCTCCTTCTTCTCCTCCTCTGCCTCTACTTGTGTGTGGTGTGTGTGTGTGTGTGTGTGTGTGTGTGTGTGTGTGTGTGTGTGTGTGTGTGTGTGTGTGTGTGTGTGTGTGTGTGTGGCAAGATACACACACAAAGACGCATGTGTGTGGTGTACCGCAGGGCGTCTCCATCATAGTCATCCTCCTCACTTCCTCTGACATGCACGCCTCTGTAAACACAGAAAAGACAGTTAGAATGGTGAAATATATTTGAAACATATAAAGATGTTAGAATATTACAATTATCACTTCCAGCAGTTTGCAATGGTCTTATTATATTCTTTTTTATGTATTATCTTTATTGTATATGTAATCTGTTCCTATATGTTCTGTTATTTGTTACTAGTTGACAATTAAGGATGTCTTGGTAACATTTATGAACCATCCATTAATGTACCCTTTCGGTAAAGTGTAACCGTTGACGAATCTCCCACACTCTAATTAGAGGAGTTGGCAGTCTGGTGCACCTGAGGTCAGCTAGCCCTGCTCTATACACCCTAACCTCCACCGTCACCGTAACCCCAACTGCACCTCCACCCTAACCACAGCCTTCAAATCAACCCAACATGCAATTCCACCTAAACCCTAACCTTAACACCACCTGTAACTCCACCTACACCCTAGCCTCTACCTTAACACCACCTGCACTTCCAACCTAACCTGCACCTCCACCCTAACCTCCACCATCACCTTATTCCCACCTGCACCTCAGCCTACACCCTAACCTCCATCATAACCCCAGCTGCACCTACACCCTAACCTCCACCTACACAGTAACTTTAACCCCATCTGCCCCTCCACCCTAACCTACACCTACAATATAACCTCCACCGTCACAATAACCCCACCTACACTTTCACCTACACCCTAACCTCCACCTGCACCCTTACCTCCACCCTAACCTCTGCTCGAACAGGCCCTAACCCTCCATAAAGTCTGTTTATTCTGAGCTATATGATCTATGATGACATTGGATAAATATGTGTTTGGGATTGTAATACTTCGTATATTTACGTATTAATACAGTTATGACAATATGAAGCTGTCGGCCAATGAAATAATCTGTATGATTAGTTAAATATTCAATAACTTTATTTGTTACATACACGGTACAGTGAAGTGGCATTGCTTATAGGATTGTGCAAAAACAACAACAGTAACAGTATTTACTATAAAAAGAAGCAGCAACATTTACAGTAAAAAGAAGCAACACTGTTTGCAATAGGATAAATAAGGGATCTGAAAAAAAATTTATATGTGAAAAATATATAACTGTATATCTATGTTTTTCTTATGTCTTCTACATATTTGTTGCTTTCCATGTAACAAGGAATTTCACAGTTGAGCCTGACCCTGTTTTATACTGTGCATATGACAAAGAAAACACTTTGTGTGTGCGTGTGTGTGTGTGTGTGTGTGTGTGTGTGTGTGTGTGTGTGTGTGTGTGTGTGTGTGTGTGTGTGTGTGTGTGTGTGTGTGTGTGTGTGTGTGTGTGTGTGTGTGTGTGTGTGTGTGTGTGTGTGTGTGTGTGTGTGTCTGGAACTTGGTGGGGGCCCTGATCTCCTCTTGATGGCCTGGGGAAAGAAGCTCTATCAGTCTCTCTGTTTTTGCTGCGTGACTGAGTCGCTTGCCTGATCGCAGCAGATGAAACAGTCTGTTGTTGGGTTGCTGAGAATCCTTCATGTTCTTACAGGCTCTGGTTCTGCACCTCCTGATGTATAAGCTCTGCAGGGAGGGGAGCGTAGTTCCAATAGTGAGTTCGGCTGAACACACTATTGGAACTACAGAGCTGTTACCGAACTCCTAGAGCTGTTGCCTAACCAGGCAGTGACACTTCCTGTCAGCTAGCTCTCTGCAGCTCCAGAGAAGGACTGATGGATCCTCAGGGAGACTGAATTTATTAAGATGAGTCTGAGGCGCTGCCTTGCCTTATTACCCGAGAGTCTGTGTGTTGTCGATGACAGATCCTCTGCTCACCCTCTCCACAGTAGTTCAAATAGTCCACATTGGTGAGTACGTCCTCTGTTGTTGTGCTCTTACAACAGTCCACAATCCAGTCATTTGGTGACATTCGTGAGGATGCGCTTGTCCTTGCACTAGAGTGACAACCACTTCCTCTACGTGAAGTTTTGCTGTAAATGGGCTCCAAGTGTTGAAAGCATGGGCAACGGAACTCCCCGTCTCCTGACCTAACGTTGAGTGACCGTCACTCAACCGGAGGAAGGCGGGGACACGCCAGGCCACGCCTCCACTGGAGATGCTGCCGGGGAGAGTCGAGGAGTCGAAGCCGCAGACGGACGCTTGGCTCCCTGGGAGCATCGATGAACCACCCCGCTACAGTAGCGGAGTTGACGGGTTGCGGGAGGAGCTGCAGATCTGCTTCTGTTTAGAGGAGCGGCGACACGGCGGGAGTATGGCCGTCGAAGAGGAGGGTCTCCGTGTTTTCCAGAGCGTTAAAATCAAAATAGGTAAGCGCTATACTACCCCCTAACCCCAGTGTGTGTGTGTGTGTGTGTGTGTGTGTGTGTGTGTGTGTGTGTGTGTGTGTGTGTGTGTGTGTGTGTGTGTGTGTGTGTGTGTGTGTGTGTGTGTGTGTGTGTCCGTCCGTCCGTCCGTCCGTCCGTCCGTCCGTCCGTCCGACGTCTACACTTCTTCATGCCGTGTTGTAATTCAAATCACACGTTTCTCTGGCAGCGGACTGGCTACAAAACACACATTGAAAACACACACACACACACACACACACACACACACACACACACACACACACACACACACACACACAGAGTCAAATCACATCCAGAAAAGCCACAGCTGGCTCGCGCCGCTCCACACATGAACAACTGGAATAGAAGAGTCCAGGTCGTTCATAGGAAGGTTCTCCCGGCTGCTGTCTGAGGTCGGGTTCCGTGTTGAGAAGAACCATGTCAAGTTGGATGTATATCTTCATGTCTGGTTGGAATAATCCTTAGATGTGGTGACATCCACATCTCTGCCCAACCCCCTCTCCAAGCCAGCGTCATGATGGGTCTACAGAGAGACTATAACATTGGTCTGCATGTTAGCCTATATCATTGTTATTAATGAAACACTGCACAGGGCCGTTAGACCGTCAGATCGTTATAGGTGGATAACACACAGACCCTCGATATTCACTTTCGTCGCTTCACTTTCTGGATGTACGCTCGCTACCGAGCCCAGGCCGAGTGTTACCGATTCAGAGCGCGTTCAGCGGACATGCTTTGTCCCTCGGGTAGCGGACCATGTTGTACATGTCTGGTTTCCACCCTCATGTGCTCTGCTTACATGTAGGCCTACTCACCGCTCGAGGCTGCTTGTTTTCCCATGAAACACGACGATGTGTCGCTAACATCTCCTCCTCTTCTGTAAAACTCAGAAACAGCGTTAATATATATACTGCTCAAAAAAATAAAGGGAACACTTGGAGTTACATTGTGTTGTTTAAGTGTTCCCTTTATTTTTTTGAGCAGTATATATATATACACACACAAGTACTGTACAGAGAGACTATATATATATTATATATATATATATATATATATATATATATATATATATATATAGAACTAACGCTATAACGCAAACTATACTATATATGGTATACAGTTAGCATTAGTTAGAGTTAGGTGGTTGGTGGTTAGATGTTGATTTACACTAAAGCCATGTTTCCACACACTTACCAATCAAAACAGTTACATTTATCTTAATTTGTGGTTAGGTTTGTGGTCACGCCAGTAGCTCACTCACGTTTTCTAAATCTGTCAAATCTTCTAGCGTGGGCCTCTCAAATGTGCAAATGCACCTTGTGCGTGTGTTTGTGTGTGTGTGTGTTAGATACACACACCATTAATATACACACACATCTTTAGATACACACACCATGATACACACACCCCTGGATACACACCTTTAGATTCATACACCCTTAGATACACACACACACGCACACACACACCCTCAGATATGCACACACACACCCTTGGATACACACCCTTAGATAAAACACACTTCCGGGGAAGCTACTGGCTCTCTGAAGAAAAGGAAACAGGAAACGACCCTCAATTCACTTCCTGGTTGGCATGAATAGCCGAAAATAAGAAGTTCTTGTTTCTCCTGGGCTGCAACATGTTAATATAGTCCAGAAAGAAAGAGAGAGAGAGAGAGAGAGAGAGAGAGAGAGAGAGAGAGAGAGAGAGAGAGAGAGCGCAGCAGACTGGTCAATCATTATGGAGCATCCCAGCTGCTGCCCCCCCATTCCTGCATTTTAAACACAACGTAGATCACAACTCTACCTCCCTTAATGTGACATGTTGCTATGGATTCAGGGCGGGGTGGATGTGGGAGCGATGTGATTGGTGATTTTGGGTCAGGGTTAAGCCCATTTATAGTCCTATAGACCATATATTCATAATCAAGCCATACCAGACAGAGAGAACTCCGCTGGGGTGAGCGCTGTGAAAAGGGTGAGTATTGATCAGTAGTGATTGATCATCTGTTAGTACTCATCACCTGAAGCCCTGTTCATAGCCACCAACAATGACCCACAACTTGCAATAGCGGCCCTCTGCAGAAGAATGCCTTGGCTGGTCTGCTTGAATATTTTTTGTGAGCATGTATACCGGGCGTTAAAGTACCGGTGTCACTCAGAGCATCTCTCTGCATGACACTTCATCATCAAGACTCTTTTTGTTGTGAATATGAAATGCACCATCCTGTATTCGCTTCATATGTTATGTATGCTGTGCATATGTGTCAAGAACATTTGCATTAAATAGTTACAATATATATAAATTAAGAAACTTTCACATCGAGACACATTTAATATGGTACTGGAGACAAAAAAGGGAAACGATGCGCAAAGATTATGGAAAATGTAAGGCACAACTAAGAAAGGCAAAATTCGCAGATTGTGTCTGCACTGTGTACCTCCCATGTACCAGTGAACTGTCCGTCTGCACTGTGTACCTTCCCTGTGCTATTGAACTGTCCGTCTGCACTGTATACCTTCCATGTACTAGTGAACTGTTAGTCTGCAGTGTGTACCTTCCCTGTGCTATTGAACTGTCCGTCTGCACTGTATACCTTCCATGTACTAGTGAACTGTTAGTCTTCAGTGTGTAGGCTATGTTCCATGGACTAGTGAACTATGCCCGAGCCTTTAGTTATTACCTGCTGATAACTCTGTCCCACATGCATTCTGATTGGTTGGGATGTTGCACAACATAATCAATAAAACCTTTAAGATAAGGTGCTCAAGTTAAGCAAAGTTAAGTTGGTTAAGGAAAAGTTAACGTGGTTAGGATGTTTAAGATAAAATTAAGGTATAATTAAGGTAAGGTGAACCAGCCGTGAGGCTGGCTGGTTAATATCATACCAATGCTAGTGAGTTATGAACATGTAGCCAGCTGTTTCATATCATACTTAGCTCGTAAGTTATTAGCATGTAGCTAGCATGTTTATATCATACCTCTGCTAGCGTGCTATTAGCATGTAGCTAGCTGGGTTATATCAAACCTCTGCTAGAGGTTTATTAACATGTAGCTTGCTGGTTGCCACGGCAGCCTGACAAGGTCAAGTCCCGGTCCTGTTTACTGAGCGTTAAATAACCAGCAGGAACATTAACATTCACCTTGAGAAGTTTCCACACAACAATGATTAACATCAGCATGCGAAACACCACAACATCATAGTGTATTACATGCGGTATACAGTAGCTTCAGAGATGGGGATTTGTTGTGGGATTTCAGGGTGTATAGATTCAGTGTTTGGTTGAGTGCCCCCGCGACTGAAACCAGTGTATGTTTATGGCACCAGCATTAGTAAAACCAGTATGACACACCAGTGTTAATGAAACCACTACGACACCAGTGTGAAACTGGTACTGGTGTGAAACAGGTATGGCACCAGTGTTAGTGAAACCGGTATGGCACAACTGATGATATTGGTATGACATCAGTGGGAAACTGGTATTACAGTATTGTTAGTGAAACCTTTATGACACCAGTGTTAGGGAAACCTGTGTGAAACCAGCATTTGTGAACCCAGGGTGAAACGCTGAATACCCCAGAATTGAAACAAAAGGATCACCATATCCGGTGTGCTCAGAGTTTTCTGTCAGGTGGCTTGATCCTCTAACCGGATCATGACCCATTTTGTTATCAAGAAACACTTCTCCAGATCTAACCTAGATGTATTCAAGATCTACACTGGATGTGGTCTGAAGCCCCTCGTCCTCCTAAAGATTCTGGTGTTTCAGAGTTCTTCCCTCAAGGCTAACTGGTGTAACGATTATTCCCGATCAAGTGCTTTGCTAGCTTGATCACTTACCCAGGACATGTTGCTTAAGGAGCCCAGTGTATCTCTTTACAGAGTTGCTCTATAAACTCTACACGGTGTAGTTCTACACGGCGTTGCTATATCCAGTTTATCTATATGGTGTTGCTCTATACACTCTATACAGTGTATGTACACAGTGTTATTATACAGTGTATCTCTATACAGTGTATCTACACAGTGTATTTCTATGCAGACAGCTCTATACAAGTGTTGTTCTATACAGTGTATCTATACACAGCACAGTTCAGACAGTGTAGTTCTACATAGTGTTGATATATACAGTGTTTCTATATACATTGTCACTCTATAAACTCTATACAGTTTAGTTCAACACAGTGTGGTTATAGACAGTGTCACTCTATAAACTATAGAGTGTAGTTCTTCAGTGTTATTATTTTATACAGTGTATCTATACAGTGTCGCTCTATAACCTCTATACAGTGTACTTCTACACAGTGTTGTTCTATACATTGTATCTCTATACAATGTCGCTCTATACACTCTATACAATATAGTTCTACTTAGTGTTGTTACATACAGTGTATCTCTATACAATGTCACTCTATACACTCTATACAGTGTAGTTCTACTTAGTGTTGTTACATACAGTGTATCTCTAGACAGTTTATCTACACAGTGTATATCTATGCAGACATCTCCATAGAAATGTTGTTCTATACAGTGTATCTATATACAGCACAGTTTAGACCTTGTAGTTCTACACAGTGTTGTTATATACAGTGTCACTATACACTCTATACAGTTTAGTTTAACACAGTGTTGTTATATACATTGTAGCTCTATAAATGTTATTTCTGTACAGTGTAGCTCTATAAGGTGAAGTACTATATGAGTGTTGTTATGTGCGTTGTAGCTCTTTATAGTGTGGTATATATTCGGTCTACACACACACACACATACAACACACACATATACACACATATAAACACACACACACACAAACTAATTTAAACACAAAGAACACGTACACATTTAAACAAAAACATAAATACTCTTTAATACACACATTAACACAGGCAATAACGCATTAACACACACACACACACACACACACACACACACACACATACAGGGTAACTGGGTTCAGTGCCGTTTAAACTCCATCTTGGATTCAGTTGAATTCCTTTCTCCTCATCTCATTTCCTGTTGTAACTACAGCCCCCCCCCCCCCCCCCCCCCCACCACCCTCTCTCTAGCTCTTTTTTTTCTCTCTCTCTCTCTCCCCATGCCCAACCCCTTTCTCTTTCCACCTCTCCCTATGTTCTCCCTCTTTCTGTTTTGTAGCTCTGTAGTTTTGTAGTGTAGCTTGTTGTGTGACTTTAGGGTCTCTACCTCTACAGATAGAATGTGTTTGTAGGATAACTACCTCTACAGTGATAATCTGTTTATAGGGTCTCTGGTTCTACAGTGATAATGTTTGTAGGATAACTACCTCTACAGTGATAATCTGTTTATAGGGTCTCTAGTTCTACAGTGATAATGTTTGTAGGGTCTTTACCTCTACAGTGATAATGTGTTTTTAGTGTCTCTGGTTCTTATAGTGATAATGTGTTTTTAGGGTATCTGGCTCTACAGTGACAGTGTTTTGTAGGATATTCACCTCTGCTGTGATAATGTGTTTGAAGTGTCTCTGGCTCTACAGTGATAATGTGTTTTTAGGGTCTCTGGTTCTACAGCGATAATGTGTTTGTAGGGTATCTGGCTCTACAGTGACAGTGTTTTGTAGGACATATACCTCTACAGTGATCATTTGTTTGTAGGGTCGCTAGTTCTACAGTGATAATGTGTTTGAAGGGTCTCTGGTTCTACAGTTATAATGTGTTTCTAGGGTCTCTACCTCAACAGTGAAAATGTCTTTCTTGGGTCTTTACCTACAGTGATAATGTGTTTGTAGGGTTTCTGGCTCTACGGTGATAATGTGTTGGTTGGGTCTCTACCTGGGCGGCGATAATATGTTTGTATGGTCTCTGTTTCCTCAGTGATATTGCTGTGATGCTGTTGTCTTCACGAAATCTTCATGTGTATTTTACTCTGTGAGACGAGACGTTCTGACGCTGAGATGTTCTCCAAGTATGACAGCAGCTGTGATGGTTGGTTTGTGAGAGGAGAAAAGCTTCCTTTGTCTTAACTTCCTGTTTTACTCTGATCGTGGGGAGAGTCCAAGCCTGAACCTAAGACAGACTACAGACAGAAAAGTAGACCCTACATACCTATCTTGTATCATGATGTATAGATATTTAAACATATTGAAAGATCTTCCAGCATCATCCAGATCATAACATCAGAGCCATGCAGGTCTTGAAGCTCTACCCACTAGTATAGGAGGAAATGTTGATGATAATATGTTAATATGTAATTTATGAATATGTATTTGTAGCCTTGAGCTGAATATTAACCTGCTCCCTGGACTCACAGAGAATACAGTTCAGGGAAGAGAGGGAATTTCATTAGCTAGACCCTAGTAGCCCTTAGCTAGCCTTTATCCTCCAGCCAGCTCCCAACTAGCCTTTTTCTCTAGCTAGCTAGAGGATAAAGGCTAGCTACAGGTTACCTAGAGGATAAATGCTAGCTAGAGGATAAAGGCTAAAAGACACCTGAAGTGTGTGTGTGTGTGTGTGTGTGTGTGTGTGTGTGTGTGTGTGTGTGTGTGTGTGTGTGTGTGTGTGTGTGTGCATGTGCGCGTGTGAGGAGTGCTACCTGTCCCGTGGGTCTGCTGACCTTGTGAGGACTATACTTCTGAGGACTTCACAGGAAACCTCCTACACAGGAAAACAACCCAGACAGCTGTGTGTGTGTGTGTGTGTGTCTGTGTGTGTTGTTTCTTTGTGGCCAGGGCTAGGTCAGGTGGAGTAATACTGGAAGACGTCGCCTTATAGCTCCTGTGTTTTTGTTTCCTTCAGCGTTAGCTAGCTCACCTTGTGGCCAAGATGTATTTTAAACCGCAAATCCCATCTGCTGAGTAATACATATCTAAATATGGTTCACTACCAACCACTTATCAATAAACTAGTGAACATGTCGTTGATCTAAACTATAGTGAACATGTCGTTGATCTATGACTCTTCAACACAGACTCAATGTTTCAGATTAACATCTAGCCCAAAGTTCACCTCCTCCTCCTTCTTTCTTTACTGCCTCCGCTCTCCCTCTCTCCACCCCTCTCTCCCTCCTTCCACACCCTCCCAGGGGAAGCCAAAAATATCCCTCCATACCCCGGGCCCAACAAGATGAGAGACTGCTACTGCACCGTCAACCTGGATCAGGAAGAGGTTTTCAGAACCAAGATCATCGAGAAGTCACTTTGGTACTCTCCCACACACATATCTGTCCATTCGTCTGTCTTGTTTCCTTGTTCCTCCCTGTTCTAAATTACTAAGAGCGTTACGTGTCTAACTTTACAATGAGCCATTGAGATGTCTGTTTGAATTGTAAATGTCATTTAGAAAATGAAATATATACTAGTTATAGCTCATCTGTAATGAAGTGTTCAATGAATCATGAGTTTAGAGTCTTTGGAGAGCAACATGTCGGAAGGTTGGAACCCAGTCAGGATGAAGCTCAAGCTTTATATCACCCGACTTAAGACTGCCACTACTTGTAATATGTGGCTAAGGTAAGATGTTACTTGATTAACGTGCAACCCGTATTCGTCCCTCCAGTCCGTTCTACGGGGAGGACTTCTACTGTGAGATCCCTCGGAGCTTCAGACACCTCTCCTTCTACATCTTCGACAGGGACGTTTTCAGAAGAGACTCCAGCATCGGTAACCTTAACCCTTAACCCCCAGTACCTTTAACCCTTAACCCCCAGTACCCTTAACCCCTAGTACCCTTTACCTGTAACCCCCAGTAACTTTAGCCTTTAACCCCCTGTACCCTTAACCTTTAACCCCCAGTGCCCTTAACCCTAAACCCCCAGTACCCTTAACCCTTAATCCCCTGTACCCTTTACCCCAGTACCCTTAACCCTAAACCCCCTGTACCCACAACATTTTACCCCCAGTACCCTTAAACCCAAGTACCATTAACCCTTTACCCCCAGAACCCATATACCCATAACCCTTCACCCCAGTAGCCTTTACCCTTAACCCCCAGCAACCTTAACCCTTAACCCCCAGTGACCTTAACCCTTAGCCCATAACCATTAACCCATAAGCCTTAACCCATGTGTGTGTGTGTGTGTGTGTGTGGATGTGTGTCTGTTTGTGTGTGTGTGTGTGTTGTAGGAAAGGTAGCAGTACAGAAGGAAGACCTCCAGAAGTACCACGCTAAAGACACCTGGTTCCCCCTGCAGCCGGTCAGCGCGGACTCAGAAGTCCAGGTAACTCTTCATCATAGTCTGCATCACTCTTAACCACAGTCCTCATCACTCTTCACCACACTCTTTGTCACACCTCCATCCCACGCTTAATCCCACTCTTCATCCCACTCTTCATCACACTCTGTATCACACTCTTCATCACCCTAGACAGAGGTACTCTAGACTCACTGGTGTACCTCAGTGTGGAATGTGTATGGATGATGGCTGGTTGAAGCAGCCTCACATGGCCCAAGTCAGACTGATTGGACTCTGGGGCTGGGCGAGGCTGCACACCTGTTTGAGAAATCAATGTGCACAGGTTAAACCAGCCTTCACCACACACACTCAGACGCCAAACACACGACGGCAGTTTTTTATTTTTTAACAAAGAGATTTTGCTGCGGTTTTACCTTGCGTCCGAATGTTTTGGGGCCAGAAAACGGAGACTTTTAAAACCGTATTCCAGAGTGGAGGTTTTTGAAAACGCAGCCCTTACGGCGCTGTGTGGACACGCGAAACCGTGGCTTTTTGAAAACGATGACTACATGCTGGAGTAGAAAGCCGTTGTACACAGGCTCGCGTTTTTCTTCTGTTTTTTTTGCATATTTGAGCAGAAAGGTTACACCACCTACTGGCCTCGCATACTTACTACACCATTGTCACTCGTTGCGTTCCGTGTGGACGAGGATAGTTCTGAAAACGTTGTTGTGTGGATGCAAAACGTTTTGAAAATGCAACGGAAAAACTCCAGCATCGTGGAGACGGGGCCTCAGGGAGATCTCCCACATGGCAGCATGTTACACATCCTGCTCTGTATCATTATGCTCAAACTCTGCAATAAACCGGTTTCAACATCACCACCCTGCTTCCTTGCTATGGAGGATCCCAGTAAAGGTCCCCTAGGTGGAGTGTGGCAGCTACCTAGGTGGCGTGTAGCATGGACATTGCTACACTCAATCTACCAAATATCTGCACTATGACCCTGCATCTGTTACCTAGGTTACTGGTGTAGTGTGAAGGTCTAGGGAACACACACGCACAGGCAGACACACACATGCACATGCGCACACATTCACACACACACACACACACACACACACCCTGAACAGTGGGTGTGTGTGTGTGTGTGTGTGGAGGGAACAGAGGTTCATTCTTCCAAGATGCAGAGGGAGAGCGAGAGAGAGAGAGAGAGAGAGAGAGAGAGAGAGAGAGAGAGAGATTTGTGGTGTTAGGATCAAATCAAAGTAGGAAGAGAGAGTGTCTTTCATTTCAATAGAGAACCCATTGTTTGCAATGTGTGTATGTTCACATGTGTGCATGCGCTGCTTGAATGGAGATGCTGTGAGTTAATGGAATTGAACAGCTGGCCCGCCACGATGATGTCATCAGCCCACGGACAAATAAACTAACTTCCGAATTCGAACTTCTGCATGGTTTGTTTGAGTCCTTCGCACACACGCAATGCAACAATGTTGCAAGAGTTTACAATGTGTACTTCTGCACAACCTACGCAAAGTGTCTTTACACCAAATGTACACTAGCAGGGAATATCAACCAACTATACAGCCATGTGCAAAACATCTGTGAATAATATATCGCAAAGTAAAATGTCATCCCCTTTTGCCAAACAATGACTTGCTCCTATGTTTCGTATACTATTGGGCTCTGGTCGAATTGTGTTTTTTGCCCCTTACTGATAGAAATGAGGTGGCAGCCATGATAAGAGCTGGTTGAAATTTCTTTATAATAAGGAAAGGTAATTCCTTTCTTATCTCTTTTAGCATAGGAACCATCCTTTACGAAAGGAAAGCAGATAATGCCACCCTGCAATTCTTTGCGGCAGCAACATTTAAAGCAACACAGGTTTCGGCCGTTCACGAAAACAAACTGTCATTATGACCGACAAGGGCTCATCATGTGACCCATCTTCGGAACATTGTAGTTTCACCACACCAGACCCACGTCCATAACCACGCTGTTGCATAATTACCTATTCTAGTGTAAGTGCAGGAGAATTCACTTAGCATTGGGGTTGTCATTTATTTTTTACGTCTTTTTTACTATTCATCCGGAGCCTTGGAGTATAACAAACCTTTAGTAGAGAAGTAGAGCAAATTAGAGCATTACAAAATGTGTATAAAAGCTAGGCTAGGTTAGCTGTAGTCTTCAACTGAGAGGTTGCATATGCAGCCCCGCTCGTCAATTCACCAATCAGTAGTCCGCAACATCTTGGAGGACGTTTTGTTGGTGTCGTGCCTTTGAGTTGATTGACAATAATGCGACAGGGCTCTGCAACCATCTTGCTAGGTCGCGTTGATGTTGCAGATTCCTGAACTCCTCAACTAACACCTGAACTATTTCCTGAACTTACTCCGAAATTAACTCTTGAACTAACTCCTGAACTAAATCTTGAATTAACCCCTAAACTAACTCCTAACAGAAGTTCAAAGTAAAATTAATAAGGTGGGGTGGGGCTGCACTTAAAACCATCAACTGTATGTGTACAACCCAAACAATGCATCCATCTCTGCACTGTATTTATGTTTGTGTGTGTGTGTTTGTGGGTGTGCATGTGTGTGTGTTTTTGTGTGTGTGCATGTGCGCGTTTGTGTGCGCGTTTGTGTGAGTGTGTGTGTGTGTGTGTGTGTGTGTGTGTGTGTGTGTCCGTGTTCAGGGTAAGGTTCACTTGGAGCTGCGTCTGAGTGAGGTCATCACAGACAGTGGAGTCGTCTGCCATAAACTAGCAACCAGGTACACACACACACACACACACACACACACACACACACACACACACACTTGTATTAATTGTATTTTATATATTTAGTTTATGCCTGTGGCAGTGAAGACAGACAGGAGAGTCTAGACAGACAGGACAGTGCAGACCGAGAGGAGAGTGTAGACCGACATGAGAATCTAGACGAAGACAGACAGGAGAATAAAGTTTACTGGACAATGAAGTCAGACAGGACAGTGAAGACAGACAAGAGAGTGGGTTGAAGAAGATGCAGACACGTAGAACAGGACAGCAGGTGGGAATTGAACCTGCAGGAATTCCAGGAGTAATTGTATTTTCTTCTTCAATCAAAAAATGATTAGGTATGAACCTGAAAGAACACAGGCAAATGTCTTGATGGAAGAGTAGTAATACAAAGACAGAGAGGTGTGGTATAAGAAGGCTACGCAGGGGTAATATAAACAAGTTTAGTGGACAGGAAACACATGGGGATTAGTAGCTCTACCCACTACCTCATATTATGTAGCTCAACCTACTACCTCATTATGATGTGGCTCCAACAACGACTCTATATTGTGTTACTAATGCGTGTGTATGTCTGTATGTCTACGTCTGTATGCGTGTGTTTGTGTGTGTTGTGGTGTGTATGCCACTGAAAGCTGACGTCTCCTTTTAAGAGGTTGAGATGACACAAGGGAAGTGGGCGTGTCCTATCTATACATTGTGATGTCACATGACCAGCAAATGAGTCAGAAATCCAACCTCTACCATTTCATCTGGTGTAAATAGATCAGATATATTGATATATGATTGGTTATTAGTCTAAATGATCTATTTATATTAATAACTTATGAGTGTAAATAGATAGGTTATATTGATATGTTTTTAATTATTTGTTTAAATAGAGCAAATATACACTGCTCATAAAAATAAAGGGAACACTTGGAGTTACATTGTGCTGTTTAAGTGTTCCCTTTATTTTTTTGAGCAGTATATTTAGATATATTATTAACTGTTAGTTTAAATAGAGTAGATATTGTGCTCATAAAAGGTGGTTTAACATGTTATTATGGGCTGTAGCTCAGTGTACTGGAGTCTGAGGTGGTTTAACACGTTATTATGGGCTGTATCCCAGGGTGCTGGAGTGTCAGGGTCTGCCGATCGTCAACGGACAGTGCGATCCATATGCTGCTGTCTCCCTGCTGGGCCCATCCAGGTCAGAGGTCAAACACACACACACACACACACACACACACACACACACACACACACACACACACACACACACACACCCTCATCCTCTCTGCTGCACTCTGCAGGTCGGAGGCGAAGAAGACGAAGGTGAAGAGGAAGACCAACAACCCTCAGTTTGACGAGGTGTTCTACTTCGAGGTGAAACCAGGATCGTCTGTAGAGAACATTCATCTAGCCTCATCTGCTGCCACCTCAAGAGACTTAATCTCTCTCTCTCTCTCTCTCTCTCTCTCTCTCTCTCTCTCTCTCTCTCTCTCTCTCTCTCTCTCTCTCTCTCTCTCTCTCTCTCTCTCTCTCTCTGTCTCTCTCTCTCTCTCTCTCTCTCTCTCTCTCTAGGTTACTCGACCACTCAGCTACACCAAGCGGCAGTTTGATGTTGAAGAAGAGGATGTGGATAAACTGGCGTTGAGGTAATGCTGATGAGACAGGAAGACCCTTATATAGTCAGTTATTGAGTGAGATAGTTAGTTAGTCAGTAGTTAGTAAGTAGGCTGAGAGAGGGTCATGAATTGTAACGATATCCCTGTCAATTTCCGTTCTCTTACTTTTTATGAGCTGCGTACGCCAGTTAACAGTCCCCGGTCTCTTACTTCCTAAGAGCCTTGCAGCCTGTTAACAGTCCCCGGTCTCTTACTTCCTAAGAGCCTTGCAGCCTGTTAACAGTCCCCGGTCTCTTACTTCCTAAGAGCCTTGCAGCCTGTTAACAGTCCCCGGTCTCTTACTTCCTAAGAGCCTTGCAGCCTGTTAACAGTCCCCGGTCTCTTACTTCCTAAGAGCCTTGCAGCCTGTTAACAGTCCCCGGTCTCTTACTTCCTAAGAGCCTTGCAGCCTGTTAACAGTCCCCGGTCTCTTACTTCCTAAGAGCCTTGCAGCCAGTTAACAGTCCCCGGTCTCTTACTTCCTAAGAGCCTTGCAGCCTGTTAACAGTCCCCGGTCTCTTACTTCCTAAGAGCCTTGCAGCCAGTTAACAGTCCCCGGTCTCTTACTTCCTAAGAGCCTTGCAGCCTGTTAACAGTCCCCGGTCTCTTACTTCCTAAGAGCCTTGCAGCCTGTTAACAGTCCCCGGTCTCTTACTTCCTAAGAGCCTTGCAGCCTGTTAACAGTCCCCGGTCTCTTACTTCCTAAGAGCCTTGCAGCCAGTTAACAGTCCCCGGTCTCTTACTTCCTAAGAGCCTTGCAGCCTGTTAACAGTCCCCGGTCTCTTACTTCCTAAGAGCCTTGCAGCCTGTTAACAGTCCCCGGTCTCTTACTTCCTAAGAGCCTTGCAGCCTGTTAACAGTCCCCGGTCTCTTACTTCCTAAGAGCCTTGCAGCCAGTTAACAGTCCCCGGTCTCTTACTTCCTAAGAGCCTTGCAGCCTGTTAACAGTCCCCGGTCTCTTACTTCCTAAGAGCCTTGCAGCCTGTTAACAGTCCCCGGTCTCTTACTTCCTAAGAGCCTTGCAGCCTGTTAACAGTTCCCGGTCTCTTACTTCCTACTTCCTCTTACTTCCCCCACACCACTAAACCCATGTAACTGTATGTCCTTCCCTCTCTCTCCCTCTTGCCGCTAAACCCATGCAACTGTTTGTCCCTCCCTCTCTCTCCCCCCACGCCACTAAACCCATTTAACTGAAAGTCCCTCCCTCTCTCTTCCCCCTCACCGCTAAACACATATAACTGTATGTCCCTCCCTCTCTCTTCCCCCTCACCGCTAAACACATATAACTGTATGTCCCTCCCTCTCTCACCCCCCCGGCCGCTAAACCCATTTAACTGAAAGTCCCTCCCTCTCTCTTCCCCCTCACCGCTAAACACATATAACTGTATGTCCCTCCCTCTCTCTTCCCCCTCACCGCTAAACACATATAACTGTATGTCCCTCCCTCTCTCACCCCCCCGGCCGCTAAACCCATGTAACTGAAAGTTCCGTTGTAAAATGAGACTAGATCCAGACTAGATGAGGTTAGATAGTTAGTGAGTTAATGAGTTAGTGAGTTAGTATGTTAATTAGTCACAATGTGTTGAGCATATGATGACCAGGTGCTGCATTCTGATTGGTTGACAGAGTTGACCTATGGAACGCCAGCAACCTGAAGTTTGGAGACGAGTTTCTGGGCGGAGTTCGTGTTCCTCTCAAGGTGCTGGGGCAAACCGGGGTCCATGAAGCCTGGTGAGACCCCTAATCCTCTTAACCTTCTAAACTAACTGGTCCACAAAGCCTGGTGAGAACCTTTAACCTTACTGGTTCATGTTAACTGGTTTTACTAGTCCACAAACCCTGTAGAGAATGCTTAATCTTATTGGTTCATGTTTACTGCTTTGCTGGTCCACGATGCCTGGTGAGATCCTTTAACCGTACTGGCTTTACTGGTAAGACCCTCTTAACCTTACTGGTTTAACTAGGCTGTGATACCCTGCTGACTTTCCTGGTTTTACTGGATATTGTTTACTGGTTTCACTAGCATGGTAAGACCATGCTAACCTTACAGATTTTACTGGTGAGACCCTCATAACCGGACTTGCTTTACTGGCTCATGTTTACTGGTTTTACTAGCCTTCTGAGACCCTGCTAACTTAACTGGTTTTACTAGTTCATTTAACTGGTTTTACTATCCTGGTGAGACCCTCCTTACCTTACTGGTGCTGGTTTTAGAAGTTCATGTTTTACTGGTCTTATTTGTTCATGTTTTACTGGTTCTAATGGTTCATCATTTATTGGTTTCCTGGTTCATATTCTACTAGTTTCATTGGTTCTCTTTTTACAACTAGACTGGTTCATTTTCTACCAGTTTCACTGACGGGACAGCTGTCCTGCTACGACACCTAGCTAACCCGATCCTTATCCAACGTTAGTTGTCATGTAAACACCGTAAACAGGTTAAGGGAGGGATTAAGTAATTTAGTGCATGCTGCAAACATCAGATATCTATGTCATAACAACTCGGAAATAAATGTGTGTTTACACATAAATGTGTTTACACAGAAATGTGTTTTGTTTTCGTGTTTGTGTGTTTCTAGGTACTTCCTGCAGCCCAGGGAGGGTGGGGGCAGGGTGGTGAAGGTGGAGGAGCTGGGGTCTCTCCGTCTGAACATCGTCTACACCGAGGACCATGTGTTCTCCTCCGACCGGTACAACCCCCTCAGGGACCTCCTGCTGCTCTCTGCTAGCATGCAGGTGAGTTACTGCTGCTCTCTGCTAGCATACAGGTGAGCTACTGCTCCTCTGCTAGCAATCCAGGACTGATGACGTTCTCTCATACTAATACTTTACTGTGATATTAGAACATAGCCGTACATTGATACTAATACTTAACTCTGATATTAGAACATAGCCATACTCTAATACTAATGCTTTACTCTGATATTATATCATAGCCATACTCTAATACTAATACTTAACTCTTATGTTAGAACAAAGCCGTACTCTCATACTAATGCTTTACTCTGAAATTAAAACATAGTACTCTAATACTTATACTTTACTCTGATATTACAACATAGCCGTACTCTAATACTAATACAAGTCAGGTCATGAATATAAATGCAAATTTAGAGTGTGAAATATGGCAAATAAATGATAAGCTCAGAGAAGAGGAGGACAGTATACAGGATACACAAAATATTATATTCGATTTAAATGCGGGATTGAAAGTGTCAGAGATGGAGGTAGAATGGTCAGAGGACTTCAGAGAGGCCTTAGGTCTCCTTAGTGCTCAGATCACCTAAAGCCTCTTTCACACATAGTTCCCGGTAAATTACTGGGATAACCTTTCAAGCGCGTCTAATTATTTTCACTATTCACACATGCAGCTACGTTCTGGAACATTTCCGTCTCGCGCCCTTTCACACATGGCTTAGCAATGCCGAAATAGATGGACAAAGGGACAGTCCAACAGATGACGGTAATGCAACACTTGGATGCATGGATGCCAGCTGCCATAAACCTCGCTGAGGAAGAGATCAATTATTTCGGAATCTGTCCAGTTTCCAGGTTTTCTTGAAAAAAGGAGCTTGTTTGCAAACAAAAGAAGCTGTATTGATATTGTTATCGAATCACCCGAAAAGCATTTGCGCGTTAAGATAAACCGTTGCGATTCAAATACTTCATCAGTGGAGTCTTGTGATTGGTTTGCTAGCTCCACGTGAAAGCTTGTTACGTCAGAAGGACATAACCCTTTATGCTCCACTCTTGGTAATGTTACTGCTTTCATTCACAATACAGCTGTAGCGTAAATTATGATCCGGAAATGTCACTAGGTTCTGAGCAGGCAAATTGCCCCGTGCAGATTTCCCGTAATAGCGATTCCTGCTCCCATTCAAACATGACCCCATGCAGGACATGTTCCGGAACATTTATGGGATAGACTGCATGTGTGAAAGGGGCTTAAGAGAGATCTGCACTAGAATGGGGGCATCGTAGGTTAGAGATATGAGAAGGAGCCAGCCCATTCAGACACTCAATGTGTGTGTGTGTGTGTGTCTGTGTCTGTGTGTGTGTGTGAGCAGCCCGTGTCTGTTTCAGCAGCTCATATCCTAGGGGAAGTGTGTCGGGAGAAACAGGAAGCTGCCGTTCCTTTGGTACGTCTCTTCCTCCACAGCGGGAAGATCCTCCCCTTCCTCAGTGCTATCGCACACGCAGAGGTCAACCGCACGCAGTAAGTACCTAGAGACACAGAGGTTACCTGGAGTTCACCTGGGGTCACCTGAGGTCACCTGATAATGTGCTGTTTGTGTTTACGCTGCCTGCTGCAGGGACCCCAACACCATCTTCAGGGGAAACTCTCTGACATCGAAATGCATCGATGAGACCATGAAGCTGGCGGGGATGCACTACCTTCAGGTCACACTGAAGCCCATTATAGACGAGGTATGTTGTTGGTTCTTACCCATCATAGACCAGTAGGGTGTTGGTTCTAGTCCATCACAGACCAGTAGGATGTTGGTAATAACCCATCATAGACCAGTAGGGTGTTACTTCAACCTGTCATTTTTGTGTGTTCTACAGATCTGTACGGATCACAAGCCGTGTGAAATCGACCCGGTCCGACTCAAAGAGTCAGAGAACCTCGATACGAACCGGGTGAGTGTGTGTGTTTGTTAGTGTGTGTGTGTGTGTGTGTCTCCTGGGGAACCTGCATCAGTATGCAGGTTGTGTCTATGACTTTCTTATTGCCATACTTGTTGACCATTTTATAAAAGCAATAGCTCACTTCATTCGGTGTCCCTTAGCTGTGATATAATAACCATATACCACGGCCTGTCTTGAGCTGTTGCTTAAGATATATGTGTATATTTCTATAGGAGAACCTGCGTGTGTACGTGGACCGTATCTTCTCCGTCATCACAGCCTCCGGTGTGCGCTGTCCAACTGTGATGTGTGACATCTTCTTCTCTCTGAGGGAGTCTGCAGCATCCCGTTTCCAAGGTGATCTGACCACTAAATGAATGTCCTCTCTGGTGGCAAGCAGACGCCACGACAGTCTGGAGGCTGGATAGTCTAGTTGTCAGGGTGTTGGGCCCCCAGCTCTATGGATCTGGGTTCCATCCCCACTGTCCACAGTCTACCTGTATAATGTACTGCCCACATCTCAACCTTAAGTAATCCAGAAGTACCATGTATTTACCATGATACTACTGAACCTGAGGTAACTCAGCAGTACCATGTATTTACCATGGTACTACTGAACCTAAAGTAACCCAGCGGTACCATGTATTTACCATGATACTACTGAACCTGAGGTAACCCAGCAGTACCATGTATTTACTATGGTACTACTGAACCTGAGGTAACCCAGCAGTACCATGTATTTACCATGATACTACTGAACCTGAGGTAACCCAGCAGTACCATGTAGTAACCCAGCAGTACCATGTATTTACCATGATACTACTGAACCTGAGGTAACTCAGCAGTACCATGTATTTACCATGGTACTACTGAACCTGAGGTAACCCAGCAGTACCATGTAGTAACCCAGCAGTACCATGTATTTACCATGATACTACTGAACCTGAGGTAACTCAGCAGTACCATGTATTTACCATGGTACTACTGAACCTGAGGTAACCCAGCAGTACCATGTATTTACCATGATACTACTGAACCTGAGGTAACCCAGCAGTACCATGTATTTACCATGGTACTACTGAACCTGAGGTAACCCAGCAGCACCGTGTATTTACCATGGTACTACCTAGATCACCAGTTCCAATAAACTAAATGAACAACCAAGACCTATTGTTGTTTCTAGATGAGGAGGTACTGATCCATCAATTTAACTATCACTTCTTTGGTGTGTGTGTGTGTGTGTGTGTGTGTGTGTGTGTGTGTGTGTGTGTGTGTGTGTGTGTGTGTGTGTGTGTGTAGATGAGGAGGTGCGCTATACGGCGGTCAGCAGCTTCATCTTCCTCCGGTTCTTTGCTCCAGCAATCCTCTCTCCAAACCTCTTCCAGCTCCGCCCCCACCACCCTGTGAGTCACATACACACACACATACACAAACACACACACACACACACACACATACACACACCCACACAGGCAGTGCTGCTTAAAACCTAAATAGACTCCACCCATTAAATCTGCTTGAAAGCATAGAAAGAAAATCGATAGACTGAAACTAAATGTTCTGACGCTTTTTTAGGATTGTTTATTTAATGATGTCATCTCTCCCAGGACTCGCCAACCTCCAGGACTCTGACTCTGATCTCCAAGACCATCCAGACTCTTGGTAGTCTGGCCAAGTCAAAATCTGTGAGCTCCTCTAAAACCCTCTTTATGCTATTTTACTATTCTATACTATTCATTACTAGAATTCCCTGACCACATACTAGATCACAACCATTCACCTCTCTCGCTTTTTCTCTCTCTCTCTCTCTCTCTGTATGTCTGTCTGTCTGTCTGTCTGTCTGTCTGTCTGTCTTGCTATCTGTCTGTCCTTCTTCCTGTCTCTCTACCTGTCTGTCTGTCTGTCTGTCGGTCTCCCTACCTGTATGTCTGTTTCTCTTTCTATTCAAGGCTAGTTTTAAGGAGTCCTACATGGCTGCGTTTTATGAGTTCTTCAACGAGCAGAAGTATGGAGATGCTGTGAAGAATGTGAGTACAGCTGCTGCTGATCACATACCCTTTGAAGACTCAAAAGGACACCAGAAAATAACAACAACACCATTCCCATGACAACCACACCATCACCATAGCAACAACACCATCGGCCATAGCAACAACACCATCGTCAAAGCACCAACAACACTATCACCTACTATAGTTCTACTAGAGAGTCTCTATGGTTTCCCTCTCTCTCAAGTTATTGTTAGGAGTATTTAACAGCCAGTATTTCAGAGTACCAGAGTACTAATATAGTAGTATATAAGGACTACTGATGTAGTACCTGATGTGTTCTTCTGTAGTTCCTGGAGCTGATCTCGTCGTCTGGACACTGGGACCAGAAGAGCATAGAGTCTCCCATCTTGCTGAAGGAGGGGTAAGTATCTCTGTTAAAACTACTAGTGCTGTGCAGTTCAAAACCTGCCCGTTCAAAACGTGGCCGTTTGACTACAGTATGCCCTGTTCGCCTCGAGAACCACTCATCCAAACAACTTCACACTCCACGCTGCACTTCCTTATGTCCCCATCAATACCCCTGTATCATAGTAATAATACATCATGATTACTTATATATCATAGTCATCATATATCATGTAATGATATGTCATAGGTATCATAAATCATGTACTGATATATCATAATCATTATATATCATGATTACTTATATATCATAGTCATAGTCAATATCATATATTGCCATTATGATTCATACGTGGTGATTGCAGTGTTCTCTTGCTGATCATTGTGTAACCGTGGTGGTAACAAAGTTGCCTTGGTGATCATTGTGTAACCGTGGTGGTAACAAAGTTGCCTTGGTGATTATAGCGTCGCCGTGGTGGATATAGTGTTGTCGTGGCATTGATATCGTTGCCGTGGTGATTGTCTCTCCAGGGTGATGATCAAGCGGGCGCAGGGGAGGAACCGCTTCGGGATGAAGAACTTCAAGAAGCGCTGGTTCCGTCTGACCAACCATGAGTTCACCTACCACAAAACCAAAGGTTACAAATACAAAAAACTGTTAATTGTATACCATGGTAATTTGTTGAATGATTTTCCGATATGTATACATGTGGGCTTAAGATAGATGTAAATAAAAAAGTTTGATGTATTATTGTCCTGTGTCCTTTCTCTTATGTCCAGGAGAGGGCGCTCTGTGCAGCATCCCCATAGAGAACATCCTAGCAGTAGAGAGACTAGAGGAAGAGTCTTTCAAGATGAAAAACGTGAGAACAAACGATGAACTGTTATAGGTTTTAGTCTATATGTTTAGCATTCCTCATTGAATGCTACCGCTCAAATGAATGTCTGTGATTCTGATTTGTTCTATTCCTTTAAACTAATTTATTTTTCCTGTTGTGATGTTACAGTGGTTAACAACATGTTAACAACTTTATTGCGGTTTTGCACAAAATAACTCTATAAATAAAGTTTGATTTGTGAGAAATGGTTAGCGGTAAACATCAAACAGGTGTTTTAAAGCTACATTAGGCAATTTGGAGCAACACTAGCCAGAGTAAGCTTGATTTTGAAAGTATCCAAACGAAAAAGTCCCACCACTCCCTTCAGGCCTTCCCCAAAAGCCACTCTCCCAAAACACATGACTAGCTTGCTAACTTAAGCAATAGGTCTGCCTAGCCTTGTGGAAGACTTCAGTCATGCGCAATGAGTGCACAGGCAGAGTGCCTGCAGGTAGCCGTGTAGGTAGGTAAACAGACAGGTAAACCATCTAATAATTTTATTTGGGTGGAATTAAATGATTGGACAGGCTTATTACAGGCCAGCGGCAGCCAAAGTCACAGGCTGTGGATTACTGGATACTGGATTTCCTTCTATTTTTGTCAGAGCATTTGATTTATTGATTGCTGTTGCGATGTGAAGATATTTTCAAGTATGACAAATAATACGTCTTAAATATATTGCCTACCCTAGCTTTAATATAGGCCCCGACCTCTGACCTCAGATGTTCCAGGTGGTGCAGCCAGAGCGTGCGCTCTACATCCAGGCTAATAACTGTGTGGAGGCGCGGGACTGGATGGACATCCTCACCAAGGTCAGCCACTGTAACCGCAAGCGGCTGACCACCTACCACCCCTCCGCCTACCTCAATGGGCACTGGCTCTGCTGCCGCCTGTCAGCTGACGCTGCCCCGGGATGTACGCCGTGCACTGGGTCAGTACCACCCTTCACACACATCACTACCCCCCCATCACACACATCACCGCCACCCCTTCACACACATCGCAACCTCCCTTCACAGACATAACTACCGCCCTTCACACACATCACTACCCCCCTGTCACACAAATCACTACCACCCATTCACACCCATCACTACCGCCCATTCACACACATCACTATTACCCCGTCACACACATCCCTTCCACCCTGTCACAAATATTACAACCACCTTTCACACACATCACTACCACCCATCACACACATCACTACCTTCCTTCATTAATATAACTACCACCCTTCAAACACATTACTGCCACCCTTCACACACTCACTACCACCCCTAATGTGTGTGCGTGTGTGTGTGTGTGTGTACGTGCAACCATGTATGTGTGTGTTCAGGGGTCTACCAGACAACATCCAGCTGGATGTGGATGGAGACCGTGAGACGGAGCGAATCTACTCTCTGTTCAGCTGCTACATGAGCAAGCTGGTCAAGATGCAAGGTACCTGTCTGTCTGTGTTTATGTGTGTGTGTGTGTGTGTGTGTTAAAAAAAATCTAAAAGCATTTGGGTGTAATATAGCATATTTCAATACTATATGAACTGTGTTAATATAGTGTGTATTACTGTATCAACAGAGGCGTGTGGCAGCAGGTCCGTGTACGATGGCCCGGAGCAGGACGAGTACTCCAGCTTTGTGATTGACGAGCCCCAGGAGACGTACAAGACCCTTAAGATGGTGGTGTCGGCCGTACAGACACTTGAGCAGAGACACACGCAGTACCGCCGGGACAAGTTCAAGAAGACCAAGATCGGCAGCCAGTACGTAGACACAGTGAACAAGTTTTATGAAGTTTTATTGAAACAGTATGTAAACACAGTGAACAAGTTTGAAACGCTTTATTGAGACAGTACGTAAACACTGAACAAGTTTTATATTATTTTATTGAAACAGTACGTAAACACAGTGAACATGTTTTATAAAGTTTTATTGAAACAGTACGTAAACACAGTGAACAAGTTTTATAAAGTTTTAGTGAAACAGTACGTAAACACAGTGAACAAGTTTTATTAAGTTTTAGTGAAACAGTACGTAAACACAGTGAACAAGTTTTTATAAAGTTTTATTGAAACAGTACGTAAACACTGAACAGGTTTTATAGAATTGTACTGAAACATTAAGTAAACATAGTGAACAAGTTTTATAATGTTTTATTGAAATAGCGTAAACATAGTGAACAAGTTTTAAAACGTTTTATTGAAATAGGGTAAACATAGTGAACAAGGCTATTTATCACCTAAAGTAGTTTATAACGATTTAGGGACACAGTACGTAAAACACAATGCACAAGTTTTATAATGTTTCAGTGAAACAGTACATTAACACTGACCAAGTTTTATAACATTTTATTGAAACAGTACATATACACAGTGACCATGTTTGAAACGCTTTATTGAGACAGTACGTAAACACTGAACAAGTTTTATATTATTTTATTGAAACAGTACGTAAACACAGTGAACAAGTTTTATAAAGTTTTATTGAAACAGTACGTAAACACAGTGAACAAGTTTTATAAAGTTTTATTGAAACAGTATGTAAACACAGTGAACAAGTTTTATAACGTTTTATTGAAATAGCGTAAACACAGTGAACAAGGCTATTTATCACCTAACGCTGGTTTTCTAACTGCTATCTCAATGTTTTGTGTTTTCAGGGAACATCCGATCGGAGATAAAAGCTTCCAGTGCTACATCCGCCAGCAGTCAGAGAGCTCCACCTACTCAATCTAAGCCCCGCCCACTCCACTTAAGCTCGACCCCTGTGGAAGGTTACCAAGACGAATGAGACAAGCAGGATGTCTTTCATTGAAGAAAGACAGCATTCATTTTAACAACTTACTTACTCCAGTGTTTTAAAATGTTATTTTTCAAAAAAAGAAGACAAGGAAAAGCTTCGTAATAACAGTTTTGAGGCTACAAACTTTGTGACTTTTATCACTTATTTCCCATTGGGAGAGGGGAGCATTTTTTAGACCCCATGATAAAAATGGTCAGAAGAGAGAATCTTTAATACGCACTTTACTAGCATCCTAAACCACAGGACGACATGCCTCGCTCACACCTTTCGGAGAAAAAAAGTTGTATTTGTTGTTATTTTTAAATATTTTGTATTGATGTTAATGTTTATTTCCTTGTATTGGAAGTCTCACAGACCAAACTCATGACGGAAGGACTTTATTTCCCAGGTTTCAACCTTCTCAGGAAGGAGAGGAGAGGCTGCCATGACAGTTCTTGGGACCAATGCTAGGCTAGGCTGTTAGCAGTGTGCGAAATACCCTGTGTGAATCGGGGGGAGGCCCCCTAGTTAGGGCCATAGCCAGGTTTTGAAAAATAGTGAGGTCCGGGGGGTGTTTTGCTCGGCTCGCGCATTCACCACCAGATTACCTCTTAGCTTTCTACGGGCATGCCCCTAGTTATATTATTTAGGTTTTTAGAATCCTAAATGATCTAATAATGAACTTTGTTTTCTTTTTTACATGTTTGCAATGAACGACTGAATCCTTATAAGTAATTATCTCAAAACTGAAAAAGCTCCACAGCCACAGTCCGCAGCGCAGGTTATATAATGGCTTTATTTTGTAATGCTACTAGGAGGCACTGTAGACAGTAATGAAGACTTAGCTGTGTTAAGACGGGCAGAATAAGAATGTGAGAAGACGGAGATACTACGACACTACAAATCGTTGTCGCCAATTTATGACATTCTTCTGCCCGTCTTTGAAGATTTTTCCAGAGCCCCCCCAAAATTTTGCAGCTAAGGCTTTCAGGGGGTCTCAGCCCTCCCGAGCCCCCCCCCCCCCGTATTTCGCACACTGGCTGTTAGCATCCTAGCGGTTAGCATCCTAGCGGTTAGCATCCTAGCGGTTCCCCCGAACCTCCCTGATTAGTTTCACTATGCTAATTACTGGGTTTGATTCTGAGTTCAACTTTAAATCAGAAGCACCAACAGGCAGTGTCCATCAACACAATAACATTGATACCCTGTTTCTGCAGAAGGATGAACGTTAGTTGAAACCTGCACTGTTGTTGCTACGTCAGACAGTACAGTAGCCAAACCCTGTCAGACTGTACAGTACCCTAATCCCCCCACACAGTACCCTAACCCTGTCAGATGGTACCCTATCCCTGTCAGATCTTACAGAACTCTAACCCTGTCAGACTGTACAGTACCCTAACCCCCCCCCCCCCCACACACACACACACACACACAGTACCCTAACCCTGTCAGACGGTACCCTAACCCTGTCACATCGTACAGTACCCTAACCCTGTCAAACAGTGCACACCCTAACCCTGTCAAACAGTACAGTACCCTAATCCTATCAGATGGTACTCTTAACCCTGTCAGACAGTATCCATACCTTGTCAGACTGTACAGTACCCATACCCTTACACTGTCAAGAAGATACCCTAGCCCTGTCAGACAGTACAGTACCCTAACCCTGTCAGACGATGCCTTAACCATGTCAGACAGTACAGTACGCTGATCCTGTGAGACAGTATAGTACCCTAACCCTGTCAGACGGTACCCTTACCCTGTCAGACAGTACGGTAAGCTTACACTACCCTTGTCAGACAATAGGTCCTACAGAAGGGTTGTGTCATTATTCCAGTGAGTGAAACTAATTCCCTGCAGTGTCAAACTGTGCAGCTCTCCTGCTTCTCATTCTCTGCAATGATCTGGAACATTTTAACCAATTTAATCCCTCAAGTGTTTCTGGGTTTCTGTTGGGTTTCAACAAATTGGTGTAATTCAGGGTTAGAGGTTCCAGCCCTCCTGTTGAGGAGATAAGATACGATAGTACTTTATTAATCCCAGATGGTAAATCATAATGAAGTCTATTGTCCTCCTCTCCCTCTTTACTAACATTTTGAACAAAGTCACCTTTCCTGTTTGCAGGAACATCTGCCAAATAACTCCTTCGGAGCTGAGCGACAAACTGATTCTCCATTAGAGAGCGTAGTTTCAACAGCTGATACCTGCAGGGTCGTTGATCTCCACTAGAAAGCCTAGTTTCGTTAGCTGATACCTGCATGGGCGTTGATGTCCACAAGAGAGCGTAGTTTCACCAGCTGATACCTGCAAGGTCGTTGATCTCTACTACAGAGTAGTTTCACCAGCTGATACCCTCAGGGTTGTTGATCTCCACTAGAGATCGTAGTTTCACCAGCTGATACATGCAGGGTCGTTATTCTACACTAGAAAGCGTAGTTTCACCAGCTGATACCTGCAGTGACACTAGAAAGCGTAGTTTAACCAGCTGATACCAGGAGGGTCGTCAGTCTCCACTAGAGAGCGTATTTCTACCTTTACTGCCAACACTGGTATACTTACGTTTCAAACGCGACAATAATGAACATTTCATATTTTTAATACCTCCTAAAACATTGCCATAGTAGCTGAAAGGTTGTGTGTTGTGAGCTGTGTGTCTGCTAACGATCTAATGAGATGATACTAGAGTATCCCCCATATTCTAGGATCATCTCACTAGATGAGAAGATCCTGGTTCAAGGGAGAACAGTGTGTTTTGTATCCTATATTTTAAAAGTATTAAAATAAGAAATATGTACATACACTGTGTAATGAAACATGACAATGAAGTTGATAACAATGTAAGCCTACATGGTGTATTTCTTTAATCAATTTCACGCTATCTTTCTATCATGCATCTATCACTATCTATGTAGCTATTTATTTCTCACTATCTATATCTATCTATCTGTCTATCTATATATCTGTCTCTTTCTATCTCTCTGTATGTCCTTCAATATATCCATCTGTCTATCTATAAGTCTATATGTATATTTTATTTTATATATTATTTATCTAGGATATTTATCTACCTCTCTCAGAATATACTCTAATACTTATTCAAGGTGTGTGTGTGTGTGTGTGTGTGTGTGTGTGTGTGTGTGTGTGTGTGTGTGTGTGTGTGTGTGTGTGTGTGTGTGTGTGTGTGTGTGTGTGTGTGTGTGTGTATTGAATTCCTCCGTGGTCATGTGTAAACGTATTTTCTGCATGAACGCCCCACTGTGTTTTTTAATCAATAGACTCAAAGTCCCGCTGCGCCAGGCGCGCGCTCCGTGCGTGAGTCCGCTCCAAGCTTTGTGTTTATGAGCAGCCGTGCACGGTTATCTCTCATGCACTCTGGCCGAGGACCAGCTCTGGCAAACACACTCAACATAACCGCCCCCCCACACACACACACACACACACACACACACACACACATAGACACACTTAACATAACCAAGAGGAAAGTTGTCCACTGAGAGGAGAGAACTTGAAGAGAAGAAGGAGAGAAGAAGGAGAGAGACATGCGGAGGACAAGCCTGACCTGCTGTCTCGCGCTCCTGCTGGCGCTCGGCGACGCTCATCGATGTAAGTACCGAAACGATCAGCTGATCAGGGATCGATCTGGTTTCACCAGATATGTGGAGGGTATCGACCATGATGGCGTGTAGGTCCTGTTCTCTTCTTTGCAAAATACAAAACTCGGTTCCTTCTGTCCTCACCGAAGCTGTTCCCGGTGATGATGACGTAGTTTCTGGTGAATAACGGTTTCGCAACGGGACCAAATCCCCCGGGTGGTTAACCCAGTTTCTGCAGAATACTGACGACCACTGCCGTGTCGTCAATAGTCCGGTGTGACGTGTTTATCTGGAGCAGCAATTCAGTAATGACATAAACTCTTCTCCGTAGTTTTACTTCTTATAACACTTTATCAAGTGTGTGTGTGTGTGTGTGTGTGTGTGTCTGTGTGTGCGTGCGTGTGTGTGCGCGCGTGTGTGTGTGCGTGTGTGTAGTTCTCAGCAGAAGGTCAGCCTCTGTCTTCCTAGAGAGGAGGAGGAGGGCTAACTCCATGTTCGAGGAGAGGATGAAGGGGAACCTGGAGCGGGAGTGTGTGGAGGAGCTGTGTAACAAGGAGGAGGCGCGGGAGGTGTTCGAGAACCAGCCGGAGACGGTGGGGGAGTGCCCACACAACCTCCCGTTACCTTTTTGTCATAATGTCATTATGTTACCATGAAACTATTTATAATGTTACTATGAAACAAATGACATTACACGCATAACATACATAACATGACATAACCCAATTATGTGTTTCTTTAAATGGTCTAAGGGGTAAAGGAACTAACATAACAACCAGAGGTGGAAATCATTGAGGAGACACAACTGAAAAGTAAAAGTATATTTATTGTGGGGGAAACACAAAGGGAAGGGTAAGGGGAACAATATATTATGTCACACTATTAAAAAAAGATCTTACTATCAAACTCTTATTATGTTACTATTAAACTATTTATTGTCTTACAATCAAACTATTTATCATCAAACCACTTATTTAGTTATTATCAATCTTTTTGTTATCTTACTTTCAAACTATTTATTATCTCATTGTCAAACAGTTTATTATCTTATTATCAAACAGAGAGAACCATCTTACTACATACATCTTTAATGCTTGCTTTTCTTCTTGTTTTATGTTTAGGAATACTTCTACCCTAAATACATTGGTAAGTCATCCAGATAACAAAAAATGTCTAGATATATTCTATATGTTGTGTCAGGTTTACAGACAGACAGTCTGACAGACAGATTCCTAATATTTTTACAGACTTAATTAAATGAACATCAGCTGCTATGAGATTACTGTTATAATAACAACAGTTAAAGGTGCAGTTTGGTTTAAAGGAGTAATACATCCAAAACATTTTTCTGTCTTTATAAAACGTCAATAGGGCTTGTACATCATGACGTCACATCGCAATGATCACCTCCATTTCGGAAGTATAGGAGCATAGGAATTTATTTCTCATAATGGTGTTTTGGTCATTGTTAAATAATGAATTGTTAAATTATTGGTCCTTATGAGGCATGGCCTCATTCAAAGAGGAAACAGCCTGGTAACCCGGCTGATTAGGTCTGTTCTAGCAGCGGGGAGCCAAAATATGGCCGATGCATCTAGATTTCGGCAGACGGTCCCGGTCCAGTGCAGCGATTCATCAGATATCTCTTTTTTTTTGGCATAAACTTGCTAACCTATACTGAAATGTTCACCAAAGTATTGGTTGTTACACTGTAAAGTTTGCTATTTTTGTTTTCAATATACAGAATGTTGCCTACTGGTGTTGAGAGTGAGTAGTGAAAGTCATTCTGTAGGATAATAGCGCACTGGAGCAAATCACAGGAATCCTGACACGACGGCCAGTGACAAATTGAAAATAACGATAAATATCGGAAAAATAGGACCTGTGGTGTGTTGTACATTACCAATAGACGTTTTATAACAATGCCAAAGGGTTTTAGGATAAGTGGCAAAGGGTTATTATATATAAACTAGTATTATTAAAGGGGTTATAGGTAAGAGTTAATATGTATATGCTAGTATTTTTGTATGTTATTGTATGATCGATTTAATAAATATGCTAGCATTATTAAAGGTGCTGCTAATACGATTTTATATATATAATTGTATTGTTAGAGGGGCTGTATGTAAGATTTCATGTTTATAGTAGTATTATTAAAGGTGCAGTAGGTACGATGTAAAGTTGAAGTGTGTAGAATTGTTGTGTTATCTAGTGAACGGACTTGGCAGAAATGGAACATAATATTAATTAGCATGTTTTAATTATTGCAAAGTCCCATGAAATAAGAATTGTGTTTTTGTTAGAATGAGCCCTTTATATCTACGTGGGGAGAAGGTCCTGTTCAATGGAGCCCGCCATGTTGCACCACCAAGTTTCTATAGTAGCCCAGAATGGACAAACGGCTCTAGAGAGGACACGTTTTGAAGTTTTATCATAATTGCTATTTTACTTGTAAACTATGACCTATACTTTTACAGACTAAATAACTACATATAATTTGTAAATCGATCAAATAACCACATTAACTTGACGTAGCTTCTCCTAAGCCACCAAATCCTACACACTGCAGTTTTAAGACCTATGATGTATATACTAGTGTTATTAAAGGTGGTTTAGGTAAGATTGAAGTGCTATTATATACATAAACTAGTGTTATTAAAGGTGCTGTAGCTGGGATAGAAAAGCTATTATATATATACTAGTATAATTAAAGGTGCTGTAGGTAAGATTTATGAGCTATTAAATATATACTAGTATTATTAAAGATGCTGTAGGTAGGATTTAAGAACTATTATTTAAGATCCATAGTGAATTATGGATTTGACACATCCGCATATCATTTAATACATAGTTCATTGTGTAATAATGATCAAATATATTTATATTGCAGTGTGTCTGGGATCTCATCGCGTCGGCATCACCCAGAACTCCAAATCTGCCTTCGTACCACCTGACCTACGCACCTGCGTCACAGGTAATACTAATACTGTTAGTAGTACTAATACTAGTGCTAATACTTCTACTAGTACCACCTGACCTATGCACCTGCGTCACAGGTAATACTGATACTGTTAGTAGTACTAATACTAGTGCTAATACTTCTACTAGTACCACCTGACCTACGCACCTGCGTCACAGGTAATACTGATACTGTTAGTAGTACTAATACTAGTGCTAATACTTCTACTAGTACCACCTGACCTACGCACCTGCGTCACAGGTAATACTAATACTGTTAGTAGTACTAATACTAGTGCTAATACTTCTACTAGTACCACTTGACTCAAACACCTGCGTCACAGGCAATACTACTACCAGTACGGCTACTACTACTAATACTAGGTCTAATTCTAGAACTAATACTAGTAACATCAGACGTACACACCTGCATCCCAGGTAATATAACTACCGATACTAGTTTGAGTACTAATACTAGTACTCATACAAGCACAACATGACCTAAGCATCCTGGTATTACATCACATGTAATACCACTACTAATCATTTTGGTATACAGTATAAATATTATATAGGCTACATTTACACCCATATATATTTATATATACGAATTAGATTATAATATATACTGTGCATACATATTATATACAAATACACATATATTTATATACTGTATATAATCATTATAGTATTATGTATACTATATATACATATTATATAGATATATACACACATATGTACATATATACAAATGAAATGTTTACCCCGTGTGTGTGTGTGTATGCGTGTGTGTGTCTCTCACTCTCTCCTGTATGTGTGTGAGTGTGTCCGTGTGTCTGTGTGTGTGTCTCACTCTATGCGTTTGTGGGTGTGTGTTTGGAGTGTGTGCGTCGCTCTATGTGTGTATGTGTGTGTGTGTCTCTCGCTCTATGTGTGAATGTGTGTGTGTTTGTGTGTGGCTCTCTCGCTCTGTGTGTGTGTGTGTGTGTCTCTCTCTCTCTATGTGTGTTGTGTGTGTGTCTCTGTGTGTAGAGATCAGTAACCAGTGTTCCCCCGACCCCTGCTGTAAGGAGGGGTCTGAGCGGTGCGTGGATGGACACGGCTCCTTCACCTGTGTGTGTCGGGAGGGGTGGAGGGGTGAGCGCTGTGAGGATGGTGAGTATTGATCAGTAGTGATTGATCATCTGTTAGTGCTCATCACCTAAAGCCATGTACATAGTCCAGCCATACCAGACACAGAGAGAACTCCGCTGGGGTGAGCGCTCTGAAGAGGGTGAGTATTGATCAGTAGTGATTGATCATCTGTTAGTGCTCATCACCTAAAGCCATGTACATAGTCCAGCCATACCAGACACAGAGAGAACTCCGCTGGGGTGAGCGCTCTGAAGAGGGTGAGTATTGATCAGTAGTGATTGATCATCTGTTAGTGCTCATCACCTAAAGCCATGTACATAGTCCAGCCATACCAGACACAGAGAGAACTCCGCTGGGGTGAGCGCTCTGAAGAGGGTGAGTATTGATCAGTAGTGATTGATCATCTGTTAGTGCTCATCACCTAAAGCCATGTACATAGTCCAGCCATACCAGACACAGAATGGCCTCCGCTGGGGTGCGCGCCACCAACAATGGCCCGCAACTTGCAATAGCGGCCCTCTGCAGAAGACTGCCTTGGCTGGTCTGCTTGAATACTTTTTGTGAGCATGTGTAACAGGCGTTAGAGTGCCGGTGTCACTCAGAGCATCTCTCTGCATGACACTTCATCATCAAGACTCTTTTTGTTGTGAATATGTAATGCACCATCCTGTTTATGCTTAATATGTTATGTACATCGTGGATATGTGTCAAGAACATTTGCATTAAGAGGTTACAATATATGAATAAATAAAGAATTATATCGTGGTGCATTTCATATGGTATTGGAAACACCGAAAAGGGAAACCACGAGCAAAGATGGTGGGAAATGTACGACTGGACTAGGAAAGGCAGAAGTCTATCTGCACTGTGTACCTTCCTTGTAGTATAAAGGAAGTATGTAAGGAGTATATGTGAAGTATGTGTGGAGTATGTAAGGAGTTTGTATGGAGTATGTATGGATTATGTTAGGAGTATGTATGGGACGTACTCCTGACATACTCAATTATAACAATGAACAATTATAGGGCATTATTTGCCCTATAATTTGTGGATAGGGCAAATCCACAAATTATTTTCATATTTTGTGCCGACCATAAACCTGAACATGCTATAACTTGACGCTGGAGTGGATGGAGATTAGAAGAGGGTTGATTCTTGAGGTTAAACATTCATTGATTCTTCAGTGGGTCTCTTGCTTCTTTGTAGTAAACCGCCCCTTGGAGGTTAAATATTAGAATGACATGATGAGACTGCGGCCCATCATTCCGGTAACATAATATGGTCATATTAACATTCTTTCGAGATCTGTCTGTTTCGATCAATAGATATTGATGAGTGTTCCGACACAGAGTTCCCTGCAGGGTGCAACCAGAAGTGTATCAACTTCCCCGGAGGGTTCCAGTGTCTGTGTGAAATTGGGTTCTACCCTGTCAACAACATCAAGTGCATCGGTGAGGCCATGTCTGAGTGGGAGGAAAGGAGGAGTACCCATGGATATTGTACAATAACCTGGTGTTATATAACCTAACCCTTCTTCTGGGCTTGTCTTTATGTTGTACTATAACCTGGTGTAATATAACCTAACCCTTCTTCTGGGCTTGCCTTTATGGGGATATCCTAAAAGGCCTGATGTGAAAAGTGTTACTGTTATGACTTCCATTTTATTCTGACTTGCTTAGGCTCATTAAGCCACATGAAGTCTCCAGATATTTAAATTATATTTAATGTTTCCGCATGTTTTGTAAATCCTGTTTGATCTTTCCAGATATCGATGAATGCCACATGTACCCCAGCAGCTGCGCCGAGCCGGCCAGATGTGTGAACATGCCAGGGATGTTCGAGTGTCACTGTCCTACGGGGTTCAAATACGACTTCCCCTCCAAAACCTGCTCTGGTGAGCCTGCAGTATCAACCACAGGGGAAATGAAACACCACAGTTACATCTAATTAAAACGTCACATTTATATCTAGTTAAAACATCACATGTATATCTAGATAAAACATCTCCGTTATATTAAGTTAAAACACCTCAGTAATATATTGTTAAAACATCACATTTATATCTGCCTGTTAAAATATCCCATGCATATCTGGTTATTTAAGCCCCACGGTTACATCTAGTTAAAACATTACATTTATAGCTACCTGTTAAAATATATCACGTGTTTATCTGGTTATTATAATACCACAGTTACATCAAGTTAAAACATCACATTTATATCTGTCTGTTGAAATATCCCAGGTGCATCTGGTTATTAAAACGCCACAGTTACATCTAGTTAAAACATCACATTTATATATGCCTGTTAAAGTATCACATGTATATCTGGTTTATTATGATGTTATAATTGTATAATGGTATAATGTTATAATGTAGTAATGTTATTTACCCGGAGTGTTATATGTTAGAATTTTGAGGTTCAGCTGTTTGACCCCTGACCTGCGTGTGTGTGTGTGTGTGTGTGTGTGTATGTGTGTATCTGTGTTTCCAGATGTGGATGAGTGTTTGCTGGGCGTGTGTCACGGCGTGTGCGTGAATACGCCGGGCAGCTTCACATGTCACTGTGAGGGGAGGAAGGGGCTGCGTATGGGGGAGGATGGGCGGAGCTGTGAACACATCCCAGTCTGCCTCCCGCTCCAAGACCACACCCACCCTGAGATGCTCTACCTGGGGGAGCAGTTCAATGGCCTGCCCTTGGTCTACCTGCGCTACCGCCTACCTGAACACACCAAGTAATTTATACAGTCATATATATATACTCATCTACCTGAACACACCAAGTAATATCTACAGTCATATATAAATAAATATATATATATATGACCTCTGTGGTGACCGCAGATTCTCAGCAGAGTTTGACCTACGGACCTTTGACCCTGAGGGTGTGGTGCTGTACGCAGAGGCCCAGCAAGGGTCTTGGTTACTGCTGGGGCTCCGGGATGGGCACATTGAGGTCCAGTTCAAAAACCAGCATAGCTCCAAGGTTACTAGTGGAGGGAGAGCAGTCAATACTGGGGACTGGCATGTCGTGAGTATACTATATTATACTATACTATACTATACTATACTACTATACTACTGCCACACTTAAGAATTACTACCACACTGCACAGTACTACAACTCACCTAAATACTACAATGCTATACTCTGATGTAGCTTAGTTAGTTGGTCATATTAAACGACCATTATTCAGTTATTCAGTAAGTTGTGAGTTGTCGTGTCGAAGTGCCTTTGAGCAGGCCATGTGTTGCTGGTTCAGATCTCGGTGGATGAGCTGGACAGCAGCATCAGTGTGAAGATCGGCCGCGAGGCGGTGATGAACATCAACAGTCCTGGAAGCCTGTTCGCCTCCGTCAGCGGGATACTGGAGACCAAGGTCTACATCGCTGGGCTGCCAAACCGTACCAACATAATCAAACCTGTAAGCAGCCACCTGAAGCCCAGCGCACACAGCTGCCAGGCAGCACGCGGCACGCAGCAAAACAAGCGCCCACATGATGTTTTATGTAGCAACCAACACACCGGCTCCCGGCAGCCCCACCGGAATACAGCAATGTTCTATCCTAAGTCTCGCCGATGGTGGAGGACGATGGTGCATCCTAGTGTGACGCTAAACTAGCCCCGCAAGTTTAGCACCACAAGTTTAGCCCCACAAGTTTAGCCCCACAAGTTTAGCACCACAAGTTTAGCCCCACAAGTTTAGCCCCACAAGTTTAGCCCCACAAGTTTAGCCCCACAAGTTTAACCCCACAGTATACATTCGGATACCATTGGCTAAACAGCATGGCAACAAGCATTTGAAGGTTAGGATAATTGGCCAGTGATAAGTGCACTGCAAGGTGCATCAATTTGTACTTTGTTCTCTGCTGGGTCCCTCGGTACTCCTTCATTTAGGCTGTTGGCATGCAAGTCGTTTTTGTTGAAACTTTATGAGCCTCCAATTAATTTGAAAGGATTACGTATTACATTCAGCATTATAACATATTGTGCTACGATTTCCATTAAGGTTAGCTCCACAAGTGTAGCCCCACAAGTTCATTCCCGCAAGTTTACTGTTTAGTTTAGTTGTTTATGTGACTATGCGACTCTCAGTCGAAAATCCCTCCACGGAGTGCGCTATTCATGAAAATATCAATCTTACCTGATTGTATTTAATGGTGATAAACTCACCAATGTTGCACCTTTACAGACAGCTTGGATCATCTTCTTTGTATAGGCATGCCTTTGGTTACACAAAGATCCACGCTTGTCATGTATGAGCAAATCTCTGTCAAGAAGTCTGTGAAGCATTCCATTTTTTTTAAATGTTCTGAAGGTATTGTGCGCTTCACAGACTTCAGTCGTTTTTGTGAAACCAAAGGCACACCGATACAAAGAAGATGACCCAAGCTGTCCGTAGAGGTGCCATGTTGGTGAGTTTATCACCATTAAATCAAATTCGATAATGCTTATATTTTCATGAATAGGGCACTCCATGGAGGGAACTGCAACTAACAGGTCGTGATGCGAAAATCATCTTAGTCTCTTGCGATATATATATATATATATATGTGTTGTATATGTATATCAGATTAACCCTCGTCTAGACGGCTGTCTGCGTGGCTGGAACCTGCTGAACCAGGGGTCATTAGGGATCAAGGAAATCGTTCAGGGGAGAAAGAGCAAACACTGCCTCGTCTCCGTGGAAACAGGGTCCTACTTCACTGGAGCCGGCCATGCACGCTTCAGCATCCCCTACAGTAAGTGTGGTGTGTGTGTGTGTGTGTGTGTGTGTGTGTGTATGTGTGTGGTAGAAATAGTGTGTATAGTGTGTGTATCTATGTGTGTGTATATATCTATATCAGTGGCGAGCGGTGACTTTTGAATGTGCGTATATATGCATATATAATCGATATGGTGTGTACCTAGTATATATAATGTGTGTTAGTGTGCATCTAGGTATATATGATATATATGGTGTGTATCTAGGTATATATCATGAGTGTGTAGGTGTATCTAGGTTTATATAATATATATGGTGTGTATCTAGGTATATATAATGTGTGTAAGTGCATCTAGGTATATATATAATATATATGGTGTGTATCGGGGTATAGATAATGTGTGTAGGTGCATCTGGGTATATATAATATATATGCTGTGTATCTAGGTATATATAATATGTGTTGTGTGTAATTGGGGTATTTATAATGTGTGTGTGTAGGTGGACAGGTGGAGGTGCGTCTGAACATCCGTCCCTCCAGCAGTACCGGGGTCCTCTTCGCCCTGGTCTCTGACAGCTCCGCCCCCCTTTCCATCGCCGTAGTAACGCAGGGAGAAAGCGAGGCAGTACGTAGTTGTCTTCATCCTCATCCTCTTCATCCTCCACACTGCATCCTAGACATCTGGTGACCTCTGACCTCTGTCTCCAGAACCTGCAGGTGTTCCTGGAGGGTGTTTCCATAGCTAGGCTGGACTCCCTGATGCTGTGTTACCCAGAGCAGCTTACGGTGGTGCTGAGCTTCAACAGCACCCACCTCCTGGTCTCCGGTGACTCCACCTCAACCACCTCCTACGCCCCGCCTACCACACTAGGCCCCGCCGTGCAGAGGCTGGCTGTTGCCATGAAGATGCCCCTGGAGACATACGTCGGGGGGCTGCCCGGTCAGTTATGCTTTATATCTTACAATCATACACATTTTCTATTTCATATTCACTTTATATCTAACAATATTACATACATTCTTTATTTCACTTTTTATTCATATCTTACAATCTTACACACATTCTTTATTTAATATTCACTTTACATCTAACAATGTTACACTCATTCTTTATTTCATATTCACTTTATATCTTCTAATCTTACACACATTCTTTATTTCATTCTCGCTTTGTATCTTACAATCGTACACACATTCTTTATTTCATGTTCGCTTTATATATTACAATCTTACACACATTATTTTTCTCATATTTTATTTGTATTGATCAACTCTCCCTCCCTCCCTCTAGACAACCTACCTCTCTGGACCACTCCGGTCTCAGCCTACTACCAGGGCTGTATGACAGTGCAGGTCAACGGAGGGCTGCTGGACTTCGATGAGGCAGAGGTCAAACACAACAGCATCAAGTCCCACTCCTGCCCCCCGTTCTCTGCCCCAGACACCCAGCCACACAGGAAGTGACCAAATCAACCCTTCCTCCCCTCAAGAACGGTCATTCCAGCAGGTGATGGTGGAACCTGGTTGACAGCAGGAGGAGGAGGAGGAGGAGCTGTGTATCTTGATGTGAACACACCACTGAGCTGGACTTGTGAGTCATTTGGGGACATCTTGGGGTATTTGGGGACATTCTGGGGGTATTTCCGCTCATCTGGGGTATTTGGGGACATCTGGGGTTATTTAGGGACATCTGGTGTATTTGGATACATCTGGAGGTATTTGGGGACATTTGGGGTATTTGGGGGTATGTAGGGATATCTGGGGTATTTGGGGATATTAGAAGCTGGCTGTGAAGTCCTGGTTCTAGTAACAATTCTGTGGTCTGCGTCTGGTGGCTTTATGGGGACATGCATGAAGGTCGTGAAATTCGCTCCATAGGGAGTTGCAAATTGACCATTTGTGGATTTCTAAAATCCACAAATGGCAATCAAGTTTTGTGAAGTTTAGAAAAAAATACACATTGCATTACATTTCTTTTATTTACCTACACACAAATTACTATTGTTGTGTCAACTATGAAACCTGTGTGGTGAGCCACGAATAGGGCTGGTGTCACGAGGCTAGTCATTTGTAATATTTAATTCACTGGATAAATTCCACTAGAGGGCGATATGGGGCTACATGACCGCAGGCTACATAGCGAAGCCTTTTCACTTTTATCATAATTAATACTTAACTCGGAATACTTTCCTATTTTGACAAACATGACCTGCCAAGTGTTTGTTTTATTTCAATTTTTGTTTATGTCGTTGAATACGTGTCTTGTTTTCTGTCTTTCACGTTTAATAAAAATGCCAAGATATTGAACAATAGTTGAATATAAATGAGTTTGAACATGACCACATCCCAACATGTTAAAACATGTAGATCTGTAAATAGTTTACGCTAGAATTATATGAAGTCAAGGAGAGACATACTATTTATTTTACAATTGTATGGGATGTTCACCCAAAGTACACCCTAGAACACAGCAGTAAATCTGGACGGAAACCGAATGACTCAGATAGAATAGTATGAAGTTAAATAGAAACAAAGATCGACAGAAAATCCGCCATGGATGACAAAAACAGACGGGGGGGGGGGGGGGGGGGGGGCAGTGGGGAGATTATGAAATCGTTTTCTTGAAAACAAGAAACTAACAGGATCTGTGTAGTTGATTAACAATATTTAGTTTCGAGGGATAAGTAAACCTTGAAACTGTGGCTGTCCTCTACCAAAACACATCCGTTTATCAGCCTAAGCATGTTTTAATGACCACATGCCAAGTATTGCAACAATTTACTGAAGTAAGCAACACGCACACGCACACACACTCTGCCGTGAGGGAGGGGGAGACAGATAGTGGGGAATAGAGAGGGAGGTAGATAAAAGGGGTGGGAGATCAGAGAGAGAGAGAGAGAGAGAGAGAGAGAGAGAGAGAGAGAGAGAGAGAGAGAGAGAGAGAGAGAGAGAGAGAGAGAGAGAGAGAGAGAGAGAGAGAGAGAGAGAGAGAGAGAGAGAGAGAGAGAGAGAGAGAGAGAGAGAACGGTAGAATGCTGCACCACAACAATCTGCTGTCTGAGACTACCGTCCTTCAGACAACTTTTCAGATTAAGTCCTGAGAAACGTGTGGTCTTCCAGCGGGACTAGAGTGCTCTTTTAGCGGGACTAGAACTACAGAAACCCAGGGGACTATATATCCAGAGAACTGGGGTCTAGAACAACAGAGAAACTGGGACTAAAGTGTTGTTCTAACGGGACTACAGTGTTGTTCTAACGGGACTAGAGCTCTCGAGAACCGCGATGGGAATCGAGCAGCCGCGGTAGCCAGTGTAACAAGGTCGCGGGTTGTGCATGCTATGCGGGGAGGTCTAGAACACGGACGGTACTAGACCAGGGACTCGGGGAGGTCTAGAACACGGACGATACTAGACCAGGCACTCGGGGAGGTCTAGAACACGGACGATACTAGACCAGGCACTCGGAGAGGTCTAGAACACGGACGGTACTAGACCAGGAACTCGGAGAGGTCTAGAACACGGACGGTACTAGACCAGGAACTCGGAGAGGTCTAGAACACGGACGGTACTAGACCAGGCACTCGGGGAGGTCTAGAACACGGACGGTACTAGACCAGGAACTCGGAGAGGTCTAGAACACAGAAGTTAACGTTACTAGACAGGGACAAGACCGCTGCACTGTGTCGTGTCGCTGAGGAGTGGAAGGACCGCAGTGTTTCTTGGTGCAGAGACCAGGAGAGAAAGTTATAACCCTGATCAGAGAGAGAGAGACCAGCAGACATGAGACCGAGTCCGACCAGGACCCTGCTGCGGGAGGTCCTGCTGGTTATCCTGTTCTCCTGCTGGTCCGACAGCAGTAAGTACAACCAGAGCACCATGCTACCCGCAGGCTAACCTGCTAACTCACCTTGTTGGGATCCAGCCTCGTTCCTCTCGTCGCCAGGGCGGAGTAGGAGTAAAGTTTGACATAGTACGTGTAAAGAGGTAGTGTTGTGATGTAAAGACTGACTTAGTACGTGTAAAGAGGTAGTATTGTGATGTAAAGTTTGACTTACTACCAGTAAAGAGGTAGTATTGTGATGTAAAGTTTGACTTACTACCAGTAAAGAGGTAGTATTGTGATGTAAAGTTTGACTTACTACCAGTAAAGAGGTAGTATTGTGATGTAAAGTTTGACTTACTACCAGTAAAGAGGTAGTATTGTGATGTTAAGTTTGACTTGATAAGTGTAAATAGATAGTATTCGGATGTACAGTTTGACTTCATACTTGACTTGAACAGCACTGACACAGTATACCCTGTGGTAACGTTTTGAGAAAAAGAATGGTTTATATGAAAGCTTTACTCATTAGAGTGGTGTAGTACATTTAAATCAGTAGTATTGTAATATAAAGTATTGTTTGTCAGTCTCGTTGACGCGGGAGCAGGCCAGTGTGTTCCTGAGCCGCCCGAGGAGAGCCTACCAGGTGTTTGAGGAGACCAAGCAGGGCCACCTGGAGCGGGAATGTGTGGAGGAGCGTTGCAGTAAGGAGGAGGCGCGGGAGGTGTTCGAGAACCAGCCGGAGACGGTTAGTAGGCTCTTATCGGATATGGATACTACTACTACTGGTACCACTGCCTTCACAGCACACTGATTTCAATGAATCATAAGGTTATCAATTAGGAACCGACTGCAAATATCCGTTTATCAATATAGAATAAGCACACGGTGTGTGTGTGTGTGTGTGTGTGTGTGTGTGTGTGTGTGTGTGTGTGTGTGTGTGTGTGTGTGTGTGTGTGTGTGTGTGTGTGTGTGTGTGTGTGTGTGTGTGTGTGTGTGTGTGTGTGTGTGTGTTAGGGTCACTGAGTCCCATTCTCTCTGAAGGTGTATATTTCACTCCTGGGGATTCTCTGTAACCATTGCTACCGAAGCTAAACATTGGAATATTATTGTGGTGGATTGTTGCCACCGTTTGAAATCGTCAAAGAAGAAATGTAATTAGCATCTAGGCGGCTAGCTTGGTGGAAAGACAACACGACTACTATCTATCACTGCCTATCAAAATATATATACACACACACACACTCATCATCTCTCACTGTGCTATCTATCACTGTGTTTCAAAATACACTCATACACACACACACACACACACACACACACACACACACACACACACACACACACACACACACACACACACACACACACACACATATATACATAATCAAAATACCGTTGCTTCAATATGTGATATTTTCTACTTGACAAACAGTAGCCATACCTTTTAAAGGTTGGTGTGTGTAACACTTGTGTTCTTCCCTGGACTTACCTCAGTGTCCACTCCTAGCACATCGATAACGTTTGTCTGCTAACCTTCCCTGGACTTGCCTCAGCTTCCACTCCTAGCACATCGCTAATGTTATTCTGCTAACCTTCCCTGGACATACCTCACAATCCATGCCTAGCACATCGCTTAAGTTAGTCTGTTAACCTTCCCTGGACTTACCTCAGCGTCCACTCCTAGCACCTCATTAACAATAGCCTTCTCACCTTCCCTGGATAACTGCTTAACTCCTAGTGTGGAAGTTACGGTGGAGTTTAGGGAAGGGTTAGGTGTGGTTACGTTGCATTAAGTTGTGGTAATGCTTAGGTAAGGGTTAGGTGTGTGTTTACAGTACATTGACAGTATATTGGTAGTATTTACAGTATATGTAGTGTATCTGCAGTATATTGGTATTGTTTACAGTATATTTAGTGTCTCTGCCGTAAATTGGTGGTGTTTACAGTATTTAGTGTATCTGCAGTATTTTGGTAGTGTGTACAGTGTGTATATATAGTGTATCTGCAGTGTTGGTACTAGGGTTTACAGTATATTTAGTGTATCTGCAGTATTTTGGTAGTGTGTATATATAGTGTATCTGCAGTGTTGGTACTAGGGTTTACAGTATATTTAGTGTATCTGCAGTATTTTGGTAGTGTGTATATATAGTGTATCTGCAGTGTTGGTACTAGGGTTTACAGTATATTTAGTGACAATGATCCAGATGCACTTTGACCACGTGGATGACTTTATTCATTCAACTAAAGTGTGTGTGTGTGTGTGTGTGTGTGTGTGTGTGTGTGTGTGTGTGTGTGTGTGTGTGTGTGTGTGTGTGTGTGTGTGTGTGTGTGTGTGTGTGTGTGTGTGTGTGTGTGTGGGAGAACTGCAGTCTCATTCATGAATTCATTATTCATCCTCTGACTCAACACTTTGCTTCAGCTCTGCAGAGGAGAGGCTGAGGGTATCCCTGGTTACTGCTGGTTGCCCCTGACAACCAGCATCAACTTCCTATTGTCACTCAAACTTTGTGTCAACAGCAGTTGCACTTTTCATACTTGATGAAGCCAATTTATTATTTACTCTAGTAATTGTAGTGTACCGTATCAAGTAGTGAACTATGTACAGAAATGGACCATATCAAGTAGTGTACTATGTGAAGGAATGAACCATATCAAGTAGTGTATTATGCAAAGAAATTGATCATATCAAGTAGTGTACTATGTAAAGAAATGTACCACATCAAGCAGTGTACTATGTAAAGAAATCGACCATATAAAGTAGTTCACAATGTAAAGGAAACAAACACTCAACACACTACTACTTGTAGTGTTTGAGCCTATGGTTGTATAGTCACACCCTTAAAACACAAGCGCACACTGTGTGTTGCATGGTGGTTCTAAGTCTAACTCTCATCGTGGCTGAACTCGGTATTCCCTCATCATGCTGTGCTGAGTATTCACTACCTCTGACTCTCATCATGGCTGAACTCAGACAGTATCGTGTGTGTGTGTGTGTGTGTGTGTGTGTGTGTGTGTGTGTGTGTGTGTGTGTGTGTGTGTGTGTGTGTGTGTGTGTGTGTGTGTGTGTGTGTGTGTGTGTGTGTGTGTGTGTGTCTGACTTTATCTATTGGATTTGTAGTCTGAAGGATGCTTCTTATCTTTCTATTGTGTTTCCCTCTGGTATAGGACTACTTCTACCCAAAGTATTTAGGTAAGTCATCCTTCACTGGCCATCCATTTCTCTATGGCTGTGAACAGAGAGAGGGGTGTTAACTAGCTCTTATTCTACTTCCTGTCTAGCCTGCATGGAGAAGTTTGGAGACTCAGAAAAGAAGAAGCAGGACCTGGTCACCTGTGTGCACAGTAAGTCTCACTCTCAACATGGGTGTACTCAGTCAGCATTCACTACATCTCACTCTCATCATGGCTGCTATCAAATAGTTTTCGCCACGTCGCACTCATTATTGCTGTAATCAGACAGTATTCATTACGTCTTACGGCTCATGGCTCATTGCTGTACACAATCAGGGTTTTTCTCTGTGGCACATCCACATTCCGTCTACATGAAAAAGTAAAACTAACCAATCCCTCCCCCATCCTTTTTCCAACCCTCTCTTTCTCCCGCTCTCTAGAAAACTAGATCCACGTATTTTCTCGTGTATCGGGAAATTACATTACCCGACTGTCAGTACGTTCTTCTTCGTTGCTAGCCAGCCGAAGACCGTATTTATCCATGGGACTGACTCTAGCCCCTTTCACATGTGCCGTCTTTCGCTGCAATGTTCAGGAACATTTCCTTCATGGGTCACGTGTGAATGGGAGCAGTGGTCGATATTCTGGGAAATTGTCACCGCCAATTATCCTGCGCAAGACCTAGTGACATTTCCGGATCACTGCCCATACAGCTGTGTTGTGAATGAAAGCAGTAACATTGCCAAGAGAGGCACTTAAAGGGTTACGTCCGTCTGACATAAGACGCTTTCACGTGGAGCGAGCTAACCAATCACAAAATTTGACTGAAGACGTATCTGAATCCGCGACTGTTTATCTTAAAGCGCAAATACTTTTTGTGTGATTCGATGACGATATCGATGCAGCTTGTTTGTCTTATTTGAGTCTGAAATATGGGAGCTCCTCTCAGTCCGCGAGTTTTTGATCAATAGGCATCCATTGCATTACCGCCATCTGCTGGACTGTCCCTTGGCCCATCTATTCCGGCATTGCTATGCCATGTGTGAAAGGAACTCACAAGACGCAAGACGGAAATAGCTATGTATGAATAGTGAATATCACTAGCAGTGCCTGAAAGGTTATCCCAGTAATTTCCCGGGAACTATGTGTGACAGAGGCTAAAGTTTATAATCTGCGCTTGGCAGGCTAGTAGACTAGTAGACAATGTAGACTAGTAGGTCTACATTGTACCACCATCCGCTGGCCAAAAAGCACATTGCACACAAAATAGATTAATTCAGAGATTATTGTATTTAATGCTTTCTGAACGAACTCTCTTTGGCAGTCAGGATTTTGCTTTGACGGACTGTGAAATAATGTTGGCGGCCACCAAATGGCATATCAAGTAGTGTACTATGTAAAGGAAACAAACACTCAACGCTCAAACGCTACTACTTGTAGTGTTTGAGCCTCTGGTTGCATAGTCACACCCCTAAAACACAAGCACACAGTGTGTGTTGCATGGCGGTCCTGAGACAATATTCACTATGTCTCACCCTCATCATGACTCAGGCAGTCTTCACTACGTCGCACTCTCACCGTGGCTGAACTCGGTATTCACTACATCTCACTGTCGTCAATGATGACGCTGTGCTTAGTATTCACTACCTCTGACTCTCATCATGGCTGAACTCAGACAGTATCCAGTCTACTTAAAGTGTGTGTGTGTGTGTGTGTGTGTGTGTGTGTGTGTGTGTGTGTCCTTCAATACCTTCTGACACACTTTGAGACTTTCACCTAGCCTACCCTCCCTCTGCTGTTCTTCCTCTGTGGTGTATTAATAGTTCTGAAGGATGGGTTCCACTGCAGTATTTCAGTTCCGCATCACACTTAGCCTAGCCACTTCTCTAGAGTTAGCCTAGGCATTTCTCTACAGCTAGCCTAGCTACTGCTCTACAGCTAGCCTAGCTACTGCTCTACAGCTAGCCTAGCCACTTCTCTATAGTTAGCCTAGCCACTTCTCTAGAGTAAGCCTAGGCACTTCTCTACAGCTAGCCTAGCTACTTCTCTACAGCTAGCGTAGGCAATTCTCTAGAGTTAGCCTAGGCACTTCTCTACAACTAGTGTAACTACTTCTCTACACCTAGCCTAGCCGCTTCTCTACAGCTAGAGCAGGTAGCCTGACAGAGAAGCTGTCCCTGATATATGTTAGTAGGTAGGTCAGGTGTGTGTGTGTGTGTGTGTGTGTGTGTGTGTGTGTGTGTGTGTGTGTGTGTGTGTGTGTGTGTGTGTGTGTGTGTGTGTGTGTGTGTGTGTGTGTGTGTGTGTGTGTGTGTGTGTGTGTGTGTGTGTGTGTGGTCAGGTAGATGAGTATCGCTGCAGTCGTGCCGTGCGTCAGCAGGGGGTGTGTCTTTACATCAGCAGGGGGTATGTCTTCTGTGTCTTAGCCACACCCCCTCTTGGCATCATGGGCACGCCCTCTGATGTGTAGGACAGTGAGTCTCTTTCTGCTGCATCAGGACCAGCCAGCTGCTCTCATTGGCTGAGCAGAATGACTGATGACTCAGCAACAGCAGAGAGCTGTGAGGGATAATCTCTCCCTCTCCCTCTGTTCTCCCTCTCCAGCCTGCAGACCAACTGAGAGATAGTCATCATATCTGCTGTGGGATAAATCATATTGTCATATATAAGGCATTATAATCCCAAAGGTTTACATCCATTGTATACAACACCTTGAAACCCTCTCTTCGCATTACTGCTGGTTTATAAAGATACCACAGACCTCTCAATCTCTCCTGTCTCTCCTCCTTGTCTTTTTCTCTCCTGTTTCTCCTCCTTCTCTCCTCCCTCCCAAAGACTGCAGTCAAATAAAAAGTGGAAGAAACGACATGTTGAGGAAAAACCATTTAATATATCTGATTTTACTTGAGTTTAAATGATCATACCATGACTAGAACATATGTCAATGTTAAAACATTGACTTTTAACACACCTCATGTTTTCCTGCATTTTTGTGCGATAAATGTGATCTAGTTCCTGCTGTGATGCGTCAACCGAGACTGGTCGATTTCACATAGACAAAGCTCTCCTATATAGAGGTATAGCATATATATATATATATATATATATATATATATATATATATATATATAATCATGTTTTACTACCTTCTATCTGTAAGACCAGATAAAAAGGGATGGATAGGATATTTTTTTAAATTTAGTATAATATATTCTAGCATTCAGCACCAAATCTTTTATGACATTTATCTCTCTTTCCTTCTTTCTCTTTCTCTTCTCTTTTTCTCTCTTTATATTTCTCTCTCTTTTTCTCTTTTTCTTTCTCTTTCAATTTCTCGCTCTGAAAGTTAGGGAACATGTTTGGACATGTTTTCTGTTCTGTTTAAATACTAAACCTGGGAACAGGAGGGGGGGCAGGTCTCTTATCTCCTAGGATCCTACCTTTAGGATGTCTCCTAGGATTGTAAATAATCATGGGGCATTCCCCCTGGAAGCTGATCACCGCTTAGGGTGCGTACCCCTGCTGTATGATGTCCTGTATCACACCAGAGTCAGCGTGTTGTTAGCGTGTTCCTGGAGAGATGCTTCGATAGCATTTTATTTATACTGATATGCCCGTGACTTATTTACCTCTCTATCTCTCACCCGCCGCCATCCCTCTCTCTGACCCCCCTCTCTCACCCCTCATCACTCGCTCACTTTCTCTCACCCTCCCCCCCGCCCTCTCTCTTTTCCTCCCTCTCTCCCTTCTCTCCCCTCGCCCTCCCCCAGATATTCCAGACCAGTGCTCTCCCTCCCCCTGCAACCCCAGGGGGTCGGTGCGATGTGAAGACCGGAAGGGAGACTTCCTGTGTCACTGCTTCACTGGCTGGACTGGAGCCAACTGCGATAAGGGTACGGTTGAGTGACCTTCACCTTCACTGAGAGAGCTAGAGAATAATTAGCAGTTGCTATGTTGCTATATTTTCTTATTCTATTTTTCTTATTAATTTAATTCTGACTTTATTTGTATTTATTTTAATATATATTATATTGGTAGTTTTTTTTACGCATGCTTTGGCAATGATTATTTCATGCATTACAATTTAATTGTGTTGAGAGGGAGGTCAGGTTGAGTGACCTTCAACAACATTGAGTGAGAGCGAGAGAGGTGGAGGGGGGAAAGGGGTGGAGGCAGCGAGAGAGTGATAGCCAGAGAGGGAGAGACAGATAGCCAGAGGGAGAGACATAGGTAGAAAGAGAGGGAGCCCACTTTATGTCAGCAGAAAGCAGTGATTCTGCAGCGTCATTCAGAGTCATCTCAACCATCCAATTGTGTGCCTCTAGGAGACTAATGGACAAGGTCATCATTGACCTCAGGAAGGATAACGTCTTAAAGCTTCAGCACTTCTACAGTGCTGTCCAGGGACAAACCTACAGTTCCATAGGTCCTCCACCACGGTTTTAACCGGGTCTGGTGTGTGTTCTCTACTCAGGCTTTTCTTTTCCTCTAAAGGGGTATAACTGGGTGTGCGGCCTCTACAGGGGAATACCTGGTTAAGGTTTGCTCTAAAGGGTTATAACTAGGTCAGGTGTTCTTTTAAGGGAATAACAGGGTGTGTGTCTTCTAAAGGGTTATAACTAGGTCAGGTGTCCTCTTAAGGAATAACTGGGTGTGTGTCCTCTAAAGGGTTATAACTAGGTCAGGTGTCCTCTTAGGGAATAACTGGGTGTGTGTCTTCTAAAGGGTTATAACTAGGTCAGGTGTCCTCTTAGGGAATAACTGGGTGTGTGTCTTCTAAAGGGTTATAACTAGGTCAGGTGTCCTCTTAGGGAATAACTGGGTGTGTGTCTTCTAAAAGGGTATAACTGGGTGTGTGTCTGCTAAAGGGATATAACTTGGTGTGTGTCTTCTAAAAGGGTATAACTGGGTGTGTATCCTCTAAAGTGGTATAACTGGGTTAGGGTTATCCTCTATGTCCTCTATGTAAGTGTTTATTACACTTATCACACAGCGACTACAAAATATAACAACAAACATTTTATTAAAAAATTATTTTCTTCGTCTGTAAAAACAAAATAGCAATTAGATTAGAAATAGCATTGGTCTCTTATTCATAGCAGCGGTCTGCTATACAGAAATAACAGACCGCTAAATGTGGAAATTGACAAATTAGAATCGAGTATTCAACAAAACCATGGACACACACACACACACACACACACACACACACACACACACACACACACACACACACACACACACACACACACACACACACACACACACACACACACACACACACACACACCTGGAGTGTGTGAGGGAGCTCCAGCTGTGTTGTAGAAACTAGGTGACGGGTCAACCTCTGAACATTTGTCCTGGTGTATTCATGTGGGAATCAGACTGTAAGACATATGATAGTAGACCCTAAAATTAACCTTATTCAACTAACCGTAACTCGATCAAACTAACCCTATCAAACTCACCACACCCCTATCACACTAACCTTAGCAGACTAATCCTAACTATCCAACTAACCATAACCCTATCTGACTAACCGTAAACCTAACACAATCAGACTTACCCTATCAGACTAACCATAACCCGACCAGATTAACCCTATAAGACTAACCCTACCCCATCAGACCGACAGACAGAATTGAATTCAGTATCCAACAAAGCAATGTATTAAAGGGGTAATTACTGTTTGTGTGTCCTCTAAAGGGGTATAACTGGGTCAGGTGTATGTCACAACACGACCAACAACAAACCCTGAACCCGACAGCGATTATAATGTTGTTGCTGCTGTTGATGAGAAGTGAGCGCGGTATTGATTCAGTTTGACCTACATTACAACAGAGAGGAAAGTCCCATGGCTCTGTTTAGGTCAGGGTGGTAGAGGTCAGGGGTTGGGGTAGAGGAGGTCAGGGGATTGGAGGTCAGGGTAGAGTACGGCAGGGTAGAGGAGGTCAAGATAGAAGAGGTCAAGATAGAAGAGGTCAGAGGGGTGGAGGTCAGGGTAGAGGAGGTCAAGAAAGAGGTCAGAGGTCAGGGTAGAGGAGGTCTGTGTAGAGGAGGTCCTAGTAGGTATTTGTAACAGTAAAAGTGTTTATTGAAAACAGAAAGGTGAGAATGAGCTTAGTGTCTGAGACTCTATGGTTGGTGTTCGCCCACCGTTTCCACAGTGACTCATCCTGGAAGCTTGGTGAGCGGAAACAAACGGAATAAATGTCTGCACGCACGCACGCACGCGCACACATGCACGCATGGCAAACACACACACACACTTGTGCGCACACACCAAACACCCGCCAACTACCATCTACATGCTAGAGTTAATAAATTAATGTAACAAATGTAAGCTAACAGAGAGCAGAGCTAACGGCTTGCAGATTGAATGGCTAAAAGAGCTAGCCACTAAGAGGTCTAACCATTTACAGAGCTAACAGCTAACAGAACGTAATGGTTAACATAGCTAGCAACTTAATAGAGCTTATGGCTAAAAGAGCTGACAGCTCACATAGCTAGCTGCTTACAGAGCTAACAGCTAGCAGAGCTAACCATTAACATAGCTAACAGAGCTAAAGGCTAACAGAGGTAGCGGATAGCAGAGCTAGCCACCAGCAGTGCAAACCTTTAACAGCTAACTGCTTCCAGAACTAATGGCTAACATAGCTAGCAATTAACAGAGCTAACAGCGCTAATAGCTAAAAGAGCTAGCGGCCAACAGAGCTAACTGTTTAGATAGCAATCAGAGCTAAAGTAATAATAATAGCTAAAAGGCTAACGGAGCTAATGGCTAACCGAGTTGACAGTTTCCAGAGCTAGCTGCTAGAGCTTAGCTCGGGCCCCAAATAACAAGCCCGACCAGAGGCCGTGCACGTTCTGAACATTGGCTGCATTGATGTCCAAAGTCCGATTTAAACCCAATTATTCTTAGTAAGTTGGCTGTTTATTAGTCAAATAATTCCAAAGTGCTTGAATGACAAAAATATGTTCAGAATTACACGCGAAACCTTCCGAAATAGGACTTCCTCTTGCGTAGGACTCGCAAAGCGAGTTTGGTGCTGTAGGCAGCGAAAATCGACACTTACATTTCAAATCCCAACCTTTGATAAACTATTGATAAAAACATAATAGAAACAAGGAATTAACAATCAGACTTTGTGGATTACAGAGAAATTTGAATGAAAGAAATCTGTTCAGAATGATGCACGGGATCATGAATAGCACAACACTGAAGCAAAACGTATTTATTGCCTTATTATCACAGTGATTTATACATGGTTCAAGGGTTAAGGTTACAAAGTTATAATACATTCAATATTCTGCTTTCACACCAAATAGCTAACTATTTATTTATAATTTTTTACCCAATTTTTTTAATATGTTCTCTGACCCCGAGACCGCCCGGGCCCAATGAATGAAGGGGGAATTCAGACCCCTCAGCTAGCCGCTAACAAATCTAGCTGCTAACAGAGCTAACTAAGGATTCTTTTCTCTCAGACGTCAACGAGTGTGCTGAGAAGAATGGCGGCTGTGAGCACGCGTGTAACAACACTATGGGTAGCTACCACTGTTCCTGTCACCATGGTTACAAGCTGGTCAACCGCCACACCTGCCAAGGTATGCACATCTGATGGAGCAGACTACACTCAGGGACGCAGACATAACCATACATCACAGCGTAGAGACCCACGGTATCTGTTAGTATGATGTGTTCATGAAAGATAGGATTCATTGTGTGTGTGTGTGTGTGTGTGTGTGTGTTTGTGTTTTTAGACGTGAATGAGTGTGTGCTCCCAGGTGTGTGTGGGACAGCTCAGTGTGCGAACACAAACGGGAGGTACGAGTGTTTCTGTGAGAGAGGCTACGAGTTCAACAACCAATCACTGAGCTGCGTGGGTGAGTACATACACATACTATACACACGCATATCTGGAGTGTGTGAGGGAGCTCCAGCTGTGTTGTAGAAACTGGGTGACGGGTCAACCTCTGAACATCTGTCACGGTGTATTCATGTGGGAATCAGACTGTAAGACAGATGACAGTAGACCCTAAAGCTATCCCTATTCAACTAACCGTAACCCTATCAGAAGAACCCGATCAGACTTACGTTATCAGACTAACCCTATCAAACTCAACCCACCCCTATCATACTAACCTTATGAGACTAACCCTATCAGACTAACCCTGTCATACTAACCCTATCAGAATGTATACTATTGTTGTATGTTATAAGGACAGTATGAGAGAGAGGGGTGTATTTAATGTCATTATAACACACCTCGCTCTCATACTGACAGAGTGGGGAGCGGTCATAGACAGCTGCTGGTTCCTGGGGACAAACCCAGTCCCTGACCCTCCTGGACCCTACCTTTCCCTAGCCTATTAAACACATCCTGTACACTTAGTCTTGTGTTCTGCGGACAGAACCGTCTCTCTGGCCAGAAGGTCAAACATGAGAAGCTGCTTCAGACTGATGGGAAGATAAACATAGGGAGTCTACTCTCCATCCTTATAGAGAATATACTATATTAAGTAGAATACTATATACCCCTGAGTATAGTCGTGAAGCCAGATATATATTGTGTGTGCAATCTAAACAGTAGTTGAGAGCATCTTGTAACTGTTCAGTGTATTTACTAAGTGGCTGTTTGAGTGGGTGGCCATTGTGACTCTGTAAGGACCTTAATAATGTAAATAATAGCCTGCTAACATCAAGCTCTACTACGACTGAACATAAACATGTTGTTTACGGATCAGACCCTTGGTTGATAGAAGTCATGCTGCTACCATTCACTGATTAAACATTTTAACAGTACACAGACTATATACCTAGCCTTTAACAAGTACTTTTATACACTAAACAGCTGTAAGTACTAATACATGTTTTTATTGCATAGGTGGTCTTTTTTCTTTTTTACTACCAGTGCCTCGACATCTTTCCTCATGAACCAACTCTTCGCGCTCCCCCTCCTCCATCTATTTAAAAAACCTCTACTTCAAAAAAATAATGGTAATTAGGTAATATATTCGAGTTACGATTATTGTTTTCCTTTTCTGGTTATCAATCATCCAGAATAGTGCGGGTGTGTTTTTTGTTAGAAGCTCTTATCTTGAATAGCACTAGTGCTGCAGTGCAATTTCGTTGAACCTTTGCACAGTGTACAAACCACCTTTTCAAGTATCCAGACATTCTTGAAAAAATGAGCTTGTTTGCAAACAAAAAGATCACTCAAAGCATTGGCGCAATTTCCAATATGCTCAATGTGAAAGTGTCTTACGTTAGATGGACAAACACATTTCCTAGTAACGGAAATGTTACTAGGTCTTCAGCAGGCAAATAGCCGGTGTAGAATTCCTGGAATATTTATCCCTGTTCCCATTCACACAGGACCCCATTCAGGAAATCTTCTGGAACTTTCCTGCATGTGTGAAAGAGGCTTTATACACACTACACACCTAACATTTAACAGTACACACTATATACTTAACCTTTAACAAGTACTTAAACTACTTGGTACCCTATGACTGATAAAACTACTCTGAATCAAATACACCAATATCTTTTATTATACTGTATATACCTTATATTCCTGAAACCGTGTGTACGTGTGTGTGTGTAGACGTGGATGAGTGTGTGCAGGGTGTGTGTGTAGAGCAGTGTCTCAACACTCCTGGTAGTTTCCGCTGCTTCTGTGACGGTCGTCAGGGCAGGAAGCTCAGCCAAGACCTCCGCAGCTGCAAGGTGGAATACGACTCCTTTTTACTCCTTCTACTCCTCTTACACCTCTTTTTACTCCTCCTACTCATCCTTCTACTCCTCTTACACCTCCTCCTCTCGCTCCTTCTCTTCATCCTCCTAGTAGTGCCCCCTTACATCATAGGTAACCTTCGGATAGTACAACGTTACATCATCGGTAACCTTCGGATAGAGCCACATTACATCATAGGAAACCTTCAGATAGTACCATATTACATCATAGGTAACCTTCAGTTAGTACCACATTACATCATAGGTAACCTTCAGTTAGTACCACATTACATCATAGGTAACCTTCAGTTAGTACCATATTACATCATAGGTAACCTTCAGTTAGTACCACATTACATCATAGGTAACCTTCAGTTAGTACCATATTACATCATAGGTAACCTTCAGTTAGTACCACATTACATCATAGGTAACCTTCAGTTAGTACCACATTACATCATAGGTAACCTTCAGTTAGTACCACATTACATCATAGGTAACCTTCAGATAGTACCACATTACATCATAGGTAACCTTCAGTTAGTACCACATTACATCATAGGTAACCTTCAGATAGTACCACATTACATCATAGGTAACCTTCAGTTAGTACCACATTACATCAAGATATTAACCAGTGCACAGTACTGATACAAATAGTGTAATATTAATGAAATGATTTGGTTTGGCACAAAAAGAACAAGCCCTGGTCCATTTTTTACATTGTGTGATTTAATTTAGTTGTCTTGATTTCCTTCCAATCTCATCATCTGACCATATTGATGTTAGGTTTTCCATGTTGTTTCTGCTCTCTGTTTCTGCAGCGCATCACACCCTGTCTGTCCCCGGTTCTGAAGAGGAATAGTCGCTCGCTCTACCTCGGACGTATGTTCAGTGCCGTCCCCGTCGTCCGGCTGCGCTTTCGACGCCTCGTCCAGACGGGGTACATGAACCACTTAACATCTAGACGTCCTAGAATCTCTTAACATCTAGGCATACAAGAACTTAACATCTAGGCATACCTCCTAGCGTCTAGACGTACAATAACCTAACATCTAGACGTACAATAACCTAACATCTAGACGTACAATAACCTAACATCTAGACGTACAAGAACTTAACATCTAGGCATACTAGAACCTCCTAACATCTAGACGTACAATAACCTAACATCTAGACGTACAATAACCTAACATCTAGACGTACAATAACCTAACATCTAGACGTACAATAACCTAACATCTAGACATACAGTAACTTAACATCTAGGCATACTAGAACCTCCTAACATCTAGACGTACAATAACCTAACATCTAGACATACAAGAACTTCCTAGCATCTAGACAAACAAGAACCTCCTAACATCTAGACATACAAAAACCTCCTAACATCTAGACATAACAGAACCTCCTAAACATACAGGAACCTCCTTACATCTTGACATACAATAATCTACTAACTTGTAGACATACAAGAACATCCTAAACATACAATAACCTCCTAAAATCTAGACATACAAGAACCTACTAAACCTACAAGAACCCAAGTCTCCTACACATCCATACAACTAAACCCCAACACAACAAGACAAATCTGTATTGATACTAATCCATAAACCCCAAAATTGGTACAAGAACCACAAGTCTTCTAAATATATTTACTAACAACAATACATGTAAACTCAAAATACTAAAATTAACTAAAAGATAAGATACACTTAATTAATCTCTAGACAAGAAACTGGAAGCCACTACATACATCAATTACATATGGACAACATGACACAAACAGGCAAAGACATTTCAAAGCAGAAACAAGGTACAGCGATGATGAACTCCTGTACTTCCTCCTTCCTCTAGTTTAACTTAGTTTAGTTTATTCGATTTATTAGTCATGGACCATATACTAAAACATTAATCTCACACAAGGAGAACCGAGGCAACTATATTCTTCCTGTAATTGAACTCTAATTCATGTCTTTTAACGCTGTCATTCAATTCTTTCCTTCCTGTTAAATGCTCTCCTTCCTGTTGTTAAATGCTCTCCTTTCTGCCATTTAACTCTCCTTCCTGTTGTTAAATGCTCTCCTTTCTGCCATTTAACTCCTTCCTGTTGTTAAACGCTCTCCTTCCTGCCATTTAACTCTCCTTCCTGTTGTTAAATGCTCTCCTTCCTGTCATTTAACTATCTCCTTCCTGTTGTTTAACGCTCTCCTTCCTGTCATTCAACTCTCCTTCCTATAATCTTGCTCTCTCCTTCCTCTCCTAACTACTCCTTCCTGTCTTTTAATTCTATTTCTTCTCATTGAACTCTCAACTTCCTGTTTAACTCTCCTTGCTGTCATTGAACTGTCCTTTCTGTCATTTAACTCTCTTCTTCCAGTTGTTTAATTCTCTCTTTCGTCATCTCTACAGGTTCTCAGCTGAGTTTGACCTTCGAACCTACGACCCTGAAGGTGTGATCCTTTTTGCGGGGGGTCACCAGAACAGCTCCTGGATTGTCCTAGCAATGCATCATGGGAAGTTGGAGCTGCAGTTGAAGTACGCAGCGGTCAGCCGGGTGACGAGCACCGGACCGCAGGTCAACGACGGACAGTGGAGGAAGGTCCGGAGAATATATATTTATATATAATATATTTATCCTCATCTATGTACTTAAGTATTAGTAAATTGTTTTAGAAATGTTTTCCTGCCCAGGGATCTCCGATGCAAATGGGCTATCTAGTAAACTCCGGCCAAACCACTGTGTCGTGCACAGTCCCTGTTAAATAAACTGAACTACTGTGTGTATTTTTTGGTGTCAGATCTCTGCGGAGGAGCAAGGGCGGAGCCTGGTGGTTAAGATTGACAGGGAGGATGTCCAATCGGAATAGTTATAATAACACTGCATATATTGTGTATATACTATAATAATAATAATACCACATATATTTCATATACATGTTGTAGATCTCTGTGGAGGAGCAGGGGCGGAGCCTGGTGATAAAGATAGACAGGGAGGCGGTGATGAAGATTGCTGTGAACGGAGATCTGTTCACTCTGAGGAAGGGTGTTCATGAGCTCAACCTGACCGTAGGGGGCGTGCCCTTCAGAGAGGAGGGTCTCCTCAGCCAGGTGTGTGTGTGTAATATATTTTGCATATATATATATATATATATATATATATATATATATATATATATATATATATATATATATATATATATATATATATATATATATATATATATATATATATATATATATATATATATATAATATATAATATTTATTTATATGTGTATGTCTAGGTGAACCCTCGTCTGGACGGCTGTATGAAGGAGTGGCGTTGGCTGACAGGTGAAGACACCTCCATCCAGGAGACCATCAGCTCTAACGAGAACATGCAGTGTTTCAGTTCCGAACACCCAGGATCCTACTACCCTGGCCTCGGCTTCTCCCTCTTCAACATCTCCTATGGTACTGCCGCTTACACTCCACATTTATCACCTTTATCACATTGATCAGCTTTAAGTCACTTTTTACCTTGATCACATTTAACACATTGAACACCTTTAACACATTGATCAGATTAACACATTAATCACATTGAACACATAACTATCTATTACGGCTGCCTTTCACTTCACATTTAACACATGTATCACATTTAACCCATTCAACCCATTTATCACATTACCATATTTAATACATTTATCACATTAAACACATCCCATTTGCCAAATGTATCACATTTAACACATTTATCACATTTAACACATACACAACCTCACATTTATCACATACACAACATATCCTTCGGTTCTGCCCTACACATCTCATGTATCCAGGGTGCAAATTAGTGGGGTCTCTGGGGATCAGAGACCCCTTGATTGACACTTGAGACACCCTGAAAGCCTCTAATGTTGAAAAATGACTTGTCACTTGTCACAAAAAATATATATTAAAAGCTTGCTATGTCCAGTATTCATTATTGAAATTGCAAAACATGTATTCACAAATATGAAAAGGCTACAGAAAAATATTGTTGTGCTATTTCCTCTATTATTACCATTGAATACTCTGTTTTTTTCTGGGAAGGCCTTCTTCCATGGGAGGCGCTGTTGCAAATTGTCCGCAATAAAAATGTTTCAGAGAAGCTAATCCTATCTTTCTCGGACGGGGCCATCCTCAACCGCTGCCTAGACAGATCTCCGCACATCCACACCCACGTCGCCGGTGTCCCTTAATCGTGAAGTTGAGTGCCTAGGACAAGGCACTTCGACACCACCAAAAGAGGGCAACTTGAATTTGGAGCAGAGTAGAACCTTCACGAACCAAAAAAAGAACCTTCACCGTTGGTGGAGACTTGCAAAAACATAGGATTTTACACCTCTTTTCCCTAAATGATTGAATATTGATGAATATTTTAGTAACAGTCACCGGCTCAGCATCCGCCACTTGTAATGAGTCTGTGTAAGGTTTCAGCATAACACTGAAGCACTAGGATAGGGGGGACCCCCGGTTGACAACGGGTATTTCGCACACTGCATCATTCACATTTAACGTGTACTCAACATCATATTTATCGTATATAGTAACCCTTCTTGCTTCATCATAAATGAGTCTCTTCTTCTCCTTCTCCCGGCACCCCCAGACTACCAGAACCTGAGTGTGGACTTAACTGTGCGTCCGACCTCGGCGATGGGAGTGATGTTCTCCCTCGTCTACCTGGACAGTGTTCCCTTCTCTGTCTCCCTGGCCGACTACCACCCTGCCATGGACGAGTGGAGAGACGTAGGTCCTAGTAGTGTTCTGTTCAGAATAACAGGGTAGTAGTGGTCATACTCTGTTCTGGTCAAAGTACTGGGTGGTAGTAATGTCTTCTGGTCAGCGTAACAGGGTAGTAATGTGTTCTGGTCAGAGTAACGGGAGTACTGTATTCTGGTAACAATAACAAGGTACTACTGTGTTCTGGTCAGCGTAACAGGGTAGTAGTGGTAGTACTGTGTTCTGGTCAGAGTAACAGGGTTAGTAGTGGTAGTACTGTGTTCTGGTCAGAGTAACAGGGTAGTAGTGGTAGTACTGTGTTCTGGTCAGAGTAACAGGGTAGTAGTGGTAGTACTGTGTTCTGGTCAGAGTAACAGGGTAGTAGTGGTAGTACTGTGTTCTGGTCAGAGTGAGGGTTAGGGGTTACGGAGGGTAGAAGTGGGGATACAGGAACAGGTTAGACCTGACCTGGGGAGGGTGGGGTTAGGCGGTCAGCTCTAGGATGCCTACAGGTAGGCTGAGGACATTGGTGATCGAACCAAGAACCTCCCCAAAGCCTTCCCCTGTCGTAAGATAAGTTGTGTACCAGGTTTATAATAAAACATGTTGTTTTTCAGTTTATTCTGGTTTCCGTGGGCAACACAGTGGTGGCCAGCGCCCCCGCCCAACTGTGTGACGGTGAGGGTCATGCGATCCGAGTGGTCGTCACGGGCAACCAGACGCTGCTCTGGGTGGATGGTCAGCTTGGTCGCAGTGAGGAGACACAAGAGCCAGTCGACCTACAGTCCCCCTCCAGCACCTTTATAGGAGGGCTACCAGGTAACTCACCTGTATAGACTTACATGTGTAGACCAGCAGCTAATTCACCTGTATAGACCACCAGGTAACACACCTGTATAGACTTCAAGGTAAGTCACCTGTATAGACCACCAGATAACACACCTGTATAGACTTCTAGGTAAGTCACCTGTATAGACCACCAGATAACACACCTGTGTAGACCACCAGATAACACACCTGTGTAGACCACCAGGTAACTCACCTGTATGGACCACCAGGCAACTCACCTGTATGGACCACCAGGTAACTCACCAGTATAGACCACCAGGTAACTCACCTGTATAACTTATATAGAGGACCGATTAATTCACCAGTATAGACCACCAGGTAACTCACCTGTATGGATGACCAGGTAACTAGGTTGAGACTGTAAGGACTAGGTGATCCTGCTCCATACAAAGTGTTTTCAACTGACCAGATGTGTTTTCTCCAGATGTTCCCCTGGTGTCGACTCCAGTCACAGCGTCCTACAGCGGCTGTCTGGAGGTCAAGGTGAACGGAGAGATGCTAGATCTGGACCGAGCCATCCACAAACACAATGACATCCGCTCCCACTCCTGCCCCCTACTGGGCGCACACCAATGACCCCCACCTCTCCCCCGGTGCATCACCTCCCACCACCTCGATGTACAGGACACCAGAGAATGACTAGGAAATTAATCCTGAAGTTGGAGAAATTGGCGGGAAAACGTCTGATAAAAACAGAAGATCAGCTGGTCCAGTTCCTGCTGCAGCACTGCCCCCCCTGGATATTCATGGTGACTAGATAACAGTTAACTACTAGTTCACTGATTAAAAAGTCAACTACTTCTTTGCTAGTTACCAGTGAACTACTAGTGGACTGCTGGCAAACTGAGATATTTATGGTAATTAACGTAGTTATTAGTTAACATTTCTTCTAGTTAACTAGTAGTTCACTAGTTAATAGTAACTCAGCAGCTTACAGATAAAAAGTGAACTACTGGTTAGCTAGATAACCGTGAGCAAATATCCTGCTCCCCCAAAACCACTGCACAGGATGGGATATGTGCTGTTTGAGTTGCCTGGTTAGCGGTTAGCAGCTACCATTAGCTACCAGCATTAGTTGCTGGTACAGTATCTGCAGGAGAACTTTGTTGCACACGGAAGCAGGCCGACATGAATTTCATGTCCGTCTGCTGCCTCAAACCTGAACCTTGTGCCTACCAAGCTATGCCCTTACCTGGGCCAGGGGGCATGGCTTCATCCAGGTGACCAGGGCCAACACTACTCGGCCCCGCCTCTCCCTCAACCTACCAATCACATCCAGACACCCGCTACAGGAAGAGCCAATCACAAGCTGGACACAAGGCCATCTTCCACAGCTAGGGTTAGCCTAGCTAGGGATAGCTACTGAGTAACGACAGTGTAAAATACTGATCTGTGTATATACTATACGGTACAAACCAAACCAAACACTACCTTCTGCAAATGGTCCTAATACACCTTTCTGTTATTCAAGGTCTTAGTTTCTCTACACAAACACAAACATTATTGGTCATCAATGAAAATCTTGAAAGTTATTATAATTTCTGCTTTTATTAGTTCCTCTCTTCTGGAGAGCAACGGTGTAGTTTAAAATTAAACTTATGTTAATATCAGTTAAACATAACCATGTATGTTAAACTGTTATTTTAATATTGGTTTAACATAACCATGTATGTTAAACTGTTATGTTAGTATCCGTATATCGAACTGTTATGTTGAGTTGTTGGAGCAGAATGTCTGAGAATGCTAATGGTCTCCAGCCATCTAAAGAGAATGTATTATACAATGTCTTTTTTTATTTGTTGTATATTGAACTTGTTTTACTTTTTCATTTTACTCCTTTGTAATTGCCAGTGTTCTGTGTGGAGAGAATCATATTCTGGTCTCTTCCCTGACAAGTGGAAATCCATCTGAAAATAAAGGCATTGGTACTCAGAGAACAGTTTATCTTTCGTGTCTTCCTCTCACCTGATGGTGGCGACGTGGAGCTGAACAGCTGCTCTCAGAACATGCGAAGCGTCCGAACCTCCTTAAACTGCTAAAATAATACAAACTGCAATACAATTATATTTTATTATAGAATATTCAATATTAAGTTGATATTTGCCACCAGCGTGGATGGGTTCATTAGGAAACTGGGGGTACATTTATTATCAAGAAGAAAACTGGCTCCACCCACTTAATATTTTATGTTGGACGAAATATACATTTTATATCTGTTCGATTTTGCATTGTTTTGCAAAAACTCCCATGAAGAATCTGTTGGAGACTTGACAAAGCCCTTTTGATTATTGATTATGTATATATCATATATAGTATAATATATCAAATAGATATAATATATAATATACATCATATATATTTCATATTATATATTTAATTAAAATATAATATACTATAGATAATATTAAATATAATTTATATCATATGATATACATATATAATCTAATATAAAATATATCATAAAATATAATACAAAATACGTATCATAATATATAATATACAATATCATATAATATGTATTATATAATATATATCACATAATATCACAACGTATATTCATAATATAAAATATATATCATATGATATATAATAGATAATATAATAGATCATATATAAAATCGTATACAAGCATATAATACATATCATATAATCAATTAAATATATATAATATCATATATAACATCCTCAGGATGGTGTAACTTGTTTAACTGCAAATTGTCTTGACTGTTTCAGGTCATTTAGTCACATTAAGCTTTAGTCTTTTTTTACCACAAGTTCATTCATTAAAATATATAGATAATAGATTATATACTTCATTTCTCTTTTCACCATGGCACCATTCCTGCTGATGTTTCCTCCCTCCTCTCTGCTCATTGTTATGAAAGTAAGGTGAGCATTGATTTGATTCCTTGACAGTGATTATGAATAGGAATTATTGTTCTAACTGATTATTAATAGGAGTTATTGTTCTAATTATTTATAGCTTTGGTTATTCTTCTAGTTGTTGATGAAAAGGGGATATTGTTCGTATTGATTAATAACAGTTATTGTTCTTATTGATTATTTATAGCTGGTTATTGTTCTAATTGATTATGTATAGCTGGAGTTATTGTTCTAATTGATTATTTATAGCTGGTTATTGTTCTTATTGATTATTTATAGCTGGAGTTATTGTTCAAATTTATTATTTATAGCTGGAGTTATTCTTCTAATTTATCATTTATGGCTGGAGGTGTTTTTCTAATTCCTAAAGTTCAATGAATAACACCACATTAACATAAGACATTTGTAACAACATCTCAAATGAAGAGGCGATCTTATAAACACATTTAATCTTCTGAGACATGTACGTTCCACACAGTGGTTCTCTATTCAACCTTAATAACACATTACATCACGACATGGGAGCGTCAGACCCGGCCAGGGAGGTGGAACTTCCCGGTGAAGCGTCCATGGTTGTGGAGGTCCAAGGGACTCAGAACCTTCCTGATGCCCAACATGTTGCCGCAGGCGACCTCCCGGAAGGTCCAGGGGTTCTGGTTGTTCTGCTCCTTCTCCGCCTGCTCTGCATGCATGGCGGCCAGACTCTCCCGGCTCACCACCTGAAACACACCACCCCTTTACTACTCCTGAAACACACCACCCCTTTACTACACCTGAAACACACCACCCCTTTACTACTCCTGAAACACACCACCCCTTTACTACACCTGAAACACACCGCTTTACTACACCTGAAACACACCACCCCTTTACTACTCCTGAAACACACCGCTTTACTACACCTGAAACACACCACCCCTTTACTACACCGCTTTACTACACCTGAAACACACCACCCCTTTACTACACCTGAAACACACCACCCCTTTACTACACCTGAAACACACCACCCCTTTACTACTCCTGAAACACACCACCCCTTTACTACACCTGAAACACACCGCTTTACTACACCTGAAACACACCACCCCTTTACTACTCCTGAAACACACCGCTTTACTACACCTGAAACACACCACCCCTTTACTACACCGCTTTACTACACCTGAAACACACCGCTTTACTACACCTGAAACACACCACCCCTTTACTACACCTGAAACACACCACGCCTTTACTACACCTGAAACACACCACCCCTTTACTACACCTGAAACACACCACCCCTTTACTACACCTGAAACACACCACCCCTTTACTACACCTGAAACACACCACCCCTTTACTACACCTGAAACACACCACCCCTTTACTACACCTGAAACACACCACCCCTTTACTACACCTGAAACACACCACCCCTTTACTACACCTGAAACACACCACCCCTTTACTACACCTGAAACACACCACCCCTTTACTACAACTGAAACACACCACCCCTTTACTACACCTGAAACACACCGCTTTACTACACCTGAAACACACCACCCCTTTACTATACCTGAAACACACCACCCCTTTACTACACCTGAAACACACCACCCCTTTACTACATCTGAAACACACCACCCCTTTACTACACCTGAAACACACCGCTTTACTACACCTGAAACACACCACCCCTTTACTACACCTGAAACACACCGCTTTACTACACCTGAAACACACCACCCCTTTACTACACCTGAAACACACCACCCCTTTACTACACCTGAAACACACCACCCCTTTACTACAACTGAAACACAACACCCCTTTAGATTAATAAATAGTATATAGTAATAATTAGACTAACAAATAGCATATAGTAATAATAAGACTAGTAAATAGTAAATATTAATAACTAGACTAATAAATAGTTAATAGTAATAATTTGACTACTTAATAGTAATAATTAGACTAATAGTTAATAGTAATAATTGAACGACTAAATAGTGAATAGTAATAATAATACTTATATGAGTAAATAGTAATAATAAGACTAATAAGAGTTAATAGTAATAATTTGACTTATAAAAGTGAAAAGTAGTACTAGCACTTCAGAACAGGGTGATCATGTGGAAGGTGGTGTGTCACTTGCCCTGGCTGGGAACGGCAGCTTCTTGGCCACTTCAGTGAGGATGGGCTCCACCTCCCCCAGCTCCACCCGCCCCCCCACCTCCACAATCAGCCGGCCACAGCGCACCGGAGTGACATAGTGGTCGATGGCTCCCTTCCCCCCGCCCATGCGTTGGCCCAGGCCTTTACGTGTGATGGGCTTGTAGGGCGCGTTGATGCGCCACTTGGCGAAGGTGCTGCGGACGTCCATCTTGCGGTTGATGGTCAGACGAATCATCTCTATGTGACCCCAGTGGATGTACCCGCCTCCCAGGGCCTGTTGAACATTATTACCCAGTATTAACCATTAATTAGAGTATTACACAATAATAAGTATTATAGTAGTGCATGAGAATTAAACATTGAATTAATAAGCAGACAACATTTAAATTGAAAAATAAATGTTAGCCCTCCGAAGACATCAGATTCAACTAGTTATCATACACAACACACACAACTAGTGTCTGAACCTACTGGCCTGCAACTACAGTGTAGCTCCTACGGTGAACCTACCAACCTACCACAATAGCGTAGCTTCCTACGGTGAAGGTGTTCGCTGCCTGGGCGGGGCCCTGGATGTCTCTCAGCTTCTTCTTCTCCTTCTTGGCCTTCTTGAAGTTGGGAACCTTGTTGAGGAACTTCAGTTTTGGCTTGTCTGGCAGGACCACGTCTTCAGGGAGCAGACATACCAGTTGTTATAGAGAACCTTTTATGAACACTCTGTTGCGATACATACTATAATACAGTAACATAGTATAGCGGCCATACATAATGTCAAAGGATGAGCAAAACCTCACTGACCCTTATAATATCTTAATAATTTATTAAATGACTAACTGGGGTGTTATAAATGAATAACCCCCCCAGATAAACAAGCAAACCCACCAGCTGAGATAAGGAAATTCATGCAGATTACTATGAGCACATAAACCCTGAGAGCACTTAGAACATCATGCTTGCAATCGACCTCCATGTTTTGAATGGCTTCACTATGTCATACAGTGGAGTGAAGGCTCACAATAGCTCTGGGTCTAGCTGTGGTGGGATGGAGAGCTGCAATTTCTTTGGAGGAATTTTAGCGGAAATAGTTTTTTTTATGTAAGCTGGATAACCAGACAATCCTGAACACCAGCCAATAGGTGTGACTTCATACCAATTATATACAGTATTATTAACACGCCACCATTATTTATCAACCAGCCAATAGGTGTGACTTCATACCAATTACTAATATTACTTTTTAATTGTGTATGGTTTCCTCTGCAATCATCTCTTTTAAATTACCATGTTTTTGTCGTTTACAGCTCAAGTTTAAGAAAATGTGTATTAATCCCAGAAGAAAATTCAGGTGTTATAGCATCAATAGCAGTGAGAATGAAAAACAGGAAAGGTACAGGTGAGAGTAAGAGTACAGAACCAAATCAAAATAACAATAATATACAAATATAAATAAGGAAAAAAATTAATATAAAGTAAAACTACTGAGCAGCTAGCCCTAGATATATGCCCTTGATCTCTGAAAGAGTCAATGAGTGAATATATGTAGTCTGTCAATAAATATTAATATGTATACAGTCTATCAAAAACTTGTCTCAGTCCATCAATCTCTGTCTATCAATATATATACATGTGTGGATATGTATGAATATGTGAATTAATTAATTAGCATTCAACTGTGTTGAAATGGAGGGGAATAATAGTTATACCTTGTTTTTCCTAATGTTACAGATTCGATACAATTATTTGTTGTTGAAGAAGATGTTTAAATTAAATTACCGCTGTAGTCCGGAGGAATGTCATACGTTTTAATTCCAGCAAACAGGATCCTCATGTGACTCTGAATACAACCTGGAAGACATAACAACAGCAGTTTACATATTTTCTCTCTCTCTCTCGCTCTCTCTCTCTACATTTATTATTAATAATTATTCAGGTACTTACTGATATAACAGCATTGCACAAATCAACCTTTCTTACTATATCTATCATATCACTTTAATACCGGAGATACACGTAAAAACGTGTGATGTACCGTACACCGACTATTAGATTTGATATGATGCATTATATTTGATAGGATGTATTATATTTGATAGGATTATAAAATATTATACTTGATATATTATACTTGATATATTACTACCTTGTAGTCCGTGTGTCCGCCAGCAGCTGATGGTGTTCTTTAATAACGACATCATTGTTCACCTGAACTAAACCCGTCCTATAAACATAGAGTCCGCTATCATAGCATTGTCAACTATATCACCTATTATAACGTACATCAAAGAGACTTTATGAAAGACAAAGTTAATATTATTAAATCATGCTGTAGAAGGTCGCTGCCTGTGCGCTGCCTACGAGGGTTCGACTCGCTTATAAGGTACATTACAAACGTTCCGGCCATAAAGGTTCCCCCAGAATAGAAGACCCTCTTTGGCACTAGTCCGTTGCGTGAAACAGCGATACCCTCTGACTGCACTGTCTCCTATGTTACCTAGGATAATGGCTACTACTGGCACATAACTACTAGCATTTTTTTATCTCTCTCTCTCTCTCTCTCTCTCTATATATATATATATATATACATACAAGATTACAAGAGCATGGACCATAACCTGCCTTGCCTTCTGGGTGAGGAACGAACATATCCTCCTAATGTTGTACAGCATGAATCTGCAGGAGTCGGTGGTCGCAGGATGTTTGCAACAAAGGACAGCTGGTCATCCAGTGTCACACTCAGGTTCTTGCCATCCATTCACAGGCACCACAGAGTTGTCAATATTGATGGAGAGGTCGTGATGAGAGATGCCTTCCCTGGTAGGAACAGCAGCTCAGACAGCAGATTGAGCTTCAGCCGGTGTGTCGACATCCACTGAGAGATGTCGGCCGGACACACAAAGATTTGTGCTGCTAACTGGGTTTCAGATCATGATATAGAATATAGAATTAGTCGTGTGTCATCTGCATAGCTGTGAGAGAGAGTTTGGAAAAGACTACGCTCAAGCGTTTTGGAAATAAATGGTAGATGAAGAGGTGGCTATAGGACAGGTGGTGACAGCAGGAGAAAGACAACAGTATAAACAACAGTTGAGATTTTGACTTCTCTGTCTGGATATTGAAATCAAAGAGAAGTACCAGCCCTCTTTGGGGTTGTTCTAGGATGACTCATTTATCCAAGCATTCCCCAAGAGCCCCTGGTGGGCGGTAGAGTCCAGCAATGTTAAATTGTACCGGGTAAGGTACACACATTGTGGAAGCCAAAAGAAGGAGTGATGTCTAAAATATATATGTGCATACAGTATATCTATATAGATAGATATAGATATCTATATAGATTTATTTATTTATTAAAGTATGAAAAGTTTGAAACAAGGATTATAGATCTATAATATCTATAAAATATTATACTACAAATGCACAACAACTTTTGTATAAATGTATTTGTAAGACAACTTTTCAAAATCACCATAAAAATACCAGAATAACTTTGTGTCAGTGCAACAGTAGTTTTCATCAAAACCCCATGAACAGTTTCCATGGAGACAGAGTTCAAAGTCTTGGTGTTTCTCCTCCTATGACAACGAGTTCTGCATACGTCGTATATTAGCCCTGGAGGTCAGAAGTCATACAGGAGGTGTTATATCCCATGGTACAGGAGGTCAAACTTGGGGATATTCTGGGGGTCGATGGGACTCCTGACCATCATCTTGCCCCGCATGGCCCCTCTGTAGATGACCTCGATAAGGTCCATGAAGTCCTGCTTGGTCTTGAAGCTGCCCACAAACTTGGTGTGATCTGGAGATCTGGAGAAACAAATGGCAGATATTCAGTTCTGAGCAGAGGTTGAGTCAAGAAACAAAACCGTTAAAATCTGTTCTAGTGATGTTCAACAGCACTAGATTCCTCCTAAATTAATACGAATACTCACCCATAATCCACCTTCATATGTTGTCCGTTGAAGAAGAAGACAGTGGAGGGGATGTAGCTGATGTCAAAGTATCGGGTGTAGACCGGGACTTTGTCGACATCCACGATGTATATGGAAGCCATGTTGCTCAGGTTGTGCGCCGTTTTAGACAACTAGGAATGAGTGACAGCGTGGAATGATGACATGAATGAATACAGTGTACTATATAATATACTACTCTACCATATGGGAGAAGAATAGTGTAGTGTATTAGTTTATTCCCAGCCGTAAGTTCCTGCATTTGAATTCCAATGTCGTCAGCCTACCTGTAGGCATCCTAGAGCAAGATGTCCTAACCCCTACCTGCTCCTTAATTACCTGTCTCTCTGCTATCTAACCCTGACCTGCTCCTTAATGACCTATCTTTCTGCTGTCTAACCCCTACCTGCTCCTTAATGACCTGTCTCTCTGCTGTCCAACCACGACCTGCTCCTAAATGACCTGTCTCTCTGCTGTCTAACCCCTACCTGCTCCTTAATTACCTGTCTCTCTGCTGTCTAACCCTGACCTGCTCCTTAATTACCTATCTCTCTGCTGTCTAACCCCTACCTGCTCCTTAATTACCTGTCTCTCTGCTGTCTAACCCTGACCTGCTCCTTAATGACCTATCTCTCTGCTGTCTAACCCCTACCTGCTCCTTAATGACCTGTCTCTCTGCTGTCCAACCACGACCTGCTCCTAAATGACCTGTCTCTCTGCTGTCTAACCCCTACCTGCTCCTTCATGACCGGTCTCTCTGCCGTCTAACCCCTGACTGACTAGTAAATCTGTTTTCTATATACAGTTTGAGGCGGTGGGGGAACTCCAGTAAGTTTCTGATAAATTACTAAAAAGTATATAATGATTTCCACTGAGATACATTTTATATTGATCAACAATAAATGTGCATCATAATCATCATCATCATCACCGTCTCGTCCAGCTGGAGGCACGAGGAGTCTTCGTCTCTCCCGAACCGCAGCACCAACACCTTCTCGGCGACTCCTTTGATCGCCCCGTCGACCTCCTCCTTACTCGACAACTTGGGCAGAAACAAACTCATGATACATAAGAAAGAGGGGTAGGAAAAGAGTGGAGAACTATGGAGGGATAAGAAAAAGACACTCCTCCTTGTTTTGGTTGGAGACGGAAATACGTCACCATCACCACGTGCTGCGCGTTATAAAGTTATCCTTTAAATAGTTCCGTACAAAATAAAAAGACCTACACAAACCTAATATTAATACGATAAAAATATATAGAATATGAAACATTCCGTTCAATCATAGTAATCATATACTTTTCACCCCGCTCGTCCGGAACCATTGCGACTTGTTCCCAGGTCACTGCAACCAGATGGAGTGTGACTCCAGTTGACAACGTGACCTTTTCTATCAATTGCAAAACATTTGAGTATTACTCTTATTATCATAAAAGAAAAACTGGCGTGGAACCCGGCTGGTGTGAGACGTTGGGAGAGATGTAAGGTTGTCTACGTGTCATTAATGATTATTAAGAGGATGTGTGGTTCATCTCATTAGACAGGAGAAGAGCAGCCAACCGGTGCTATTAAAAATGATGCGACTATTTTCCAGACGTGTATATGTTGAGTTATGGAGGCGGAGTGTTTCTGGGACTCGAACCTTTCCCACTGGACACGTCTTCTCTCCCCGTGGCTTCAGTTCTGGGTGTTTACTGAGGACAGATGCGACCCAGCCGGACCATGGGGACAAAATAGATTTGGACTTGTGGAAGTCTGTGATGAGGTCCCAGACGGCAGCGGATGAAAGCCTTGGGGACGATAGAGAGCAGGTGAAGAAAGGGGACTCGACAGATTCTCAAAGCGGCTGCGTACTGGTGGCGACTCGGGAGCTGGTCTCCATGTGGCGCCAGGCGGGGAAGCTGGTTCCAGACAAGATAACCGACCAGGATGTCCAGACGTTAGCAGAACTCTCCACCAAGTCTTCCAAGAAGAAGTACCTAAAATACCTAGCCATCCGGGAGGGCCACAAGAAGAAGGACAAGGAGAAGCGAGAGAAAAAGAGGGCCGAGAGGGAGCAGAGCTTGGCCGAGTGCCCCGAGACCGAAAATAACCGACCGCCCCTGAAGAACTCGTTCTTGATGCAGTACCGCGATCACTGGCTCGACCGGCTGCTTGGCTGGCGCGGCGCTCAGGCCATGCGATTTGGTCAGCCGCTAGTATTCGACATGAGCTACGAGGCGCACATGAGCCCGCAAGAGTTGGCGAACTCTGTGTCCCAGATGTTGGAGGTGGAGAGCTGCAACCGCCGGGCCCACGACCCCTTCCACCTCCACTTCTGTAACCTGCAGCCAGACGGGGGCTACCGGCAGCAGCTGGTCAAACGCTACGGCGCGGATGCCTGGGACCGCCTCCTTATCACAGAGACACCACGGCGCCATGTGGATGTGTTTCCACGGGAACGGCTTGTCTACCTCACAGCCGACTCCCCCAACATCCTACGGACCTTCGACCCATCCAAGGTGTACGTGGTGGGGGCGATGGTGGACCGCTCCATCCAATCGGGACTGTCCTTTGCCACCGCTAAGCGGCTGCAGCTGGCTACGGCACGCCTCCCCCTGGACCAGTTCCTCCGCTGGGAGATCGGAGCCAAGACCCTGACGCTGGACCAGATGATCCGCATCCTGCTGGCCATCAAGGACACGGGCAGCTGGGAGCAGGCACTCGCCTTCGTCCCCAAGAGGAAACACGACGGGTTCTACCCGGGAACACAGCAGAGAGACGGGGGCAGCACCGCAGGGAGGGACCGGGGAGACAGAGACCCCCGGAGGGACCCAAGAGACCGGCAAGGTTCGGCTCGTGAGCCTTGGGGCGCTGGGAGAGGTGGTCAAGACCGGGGGGTAACCAGCAAGGGGGTGGGACTGGCCTGGGAGAGAGAGTATAAACTGCCTCTTGCCAGGATACGACCAACCCAGAAGAGCAAGACAGAAGAAAGTAGGAGGACCGATAAGACGCGGACACCGTGGCATCAGCAGGACTAAAGACTTCTAGAGTTGGTCATAGACCTGGACATTACTGTTCCCAGTCTGTTCTAGAACTACTGTTCTATACTGAACTAAGGATGGACTTCTAGTTCCAAGCTTGCTGTGATCAAAATCCATATTGAATAAAACAATCTATGCACTGCTGGGTTGAATTATAAATCACTGCACCATCAGTACATTATGTAACAATATGAACACCGGTGCCAGGCTGAGATGACATCGCGCGTATGAACATGTTATCAATGAAGCGCTATTTGAACATGAATGTTAAAGACAAAAGGTAGAGTTTGGACATGGTGTAGTATATCAAACTAAATAGAGTATATAAAAGTATATAAACCTGGTTTATTGTGGTTTGAAACCTAAATCAGATACAAATCATTGAGTAGAACATTAGCAGATCAAAGTATACAATACTGTTGGTGCAGGATCACTCAAATGAAGTTCCAATAAGTTCCCTGAATACAAACTTCAATACGCATCATACAACACCTGGACTCAACCAATACACACACCTGTTTGAAAATAAGTTTTAAATGCAAATAAAGTTGTCATAAATAAACATAACTGTATAAACACAGAAGTGGCAGTACCATGGTCGTCTGGAAGACGACATGAGATTCAAGTTGACCTGCAGGATATCAGTCCTGACCTCCAAGAGAAGAAAAAGCTAACAGGAAATGCACACGCTCCTCACCATTATTAAAAACGTACAGGCAAAAAGGCAATACAAATGTAATATTTGCACATTTCTTTCACATTTGTATTGCCTTGCTGTATTGATACGTTTATTAAATAATAATATGACCAATTCGATTTTCTATGCTCTTAATTTCCTTGGTAGTTTTCAACCGAGTACTACACTGCTCGACTGCAGCCAGTTAAAATAGACCAGCGATCTTGACCAGGATTGAAATAAAAAAGGATAACGTGTTTATAAAAAGTTTAACTTAATGACCATCATAGTAACATGATACTTACGGAGTTGACCAGTTAATAAACAGGTCTTGGGACACTGCCTCTCCACGCATCACATAGTAAAACCACATTTCCCAGAGTTCATTGCTGCATTCTGATTGTGGCATCTGAAATTAACCTTATCTGCTGGGTAGGTCAGGTGACTAGAGCACAATGAGGTCACCAGAGCACCGCTCGCAGCAGTTAAACGTGATGTTCTCGTAGCGTGTGTACGGATGGAACCTCCCGATGCTCTTCTGATTGGCCAGGAAGCTGGGCGGGGAAGAGTCAGAGAAGGAGGGCTCCGCTTCGATGTTGGGGGAGGAGACAGGAGCCAGAGTCTTCAACACCTAAGGAGGAGGAGAAACAGGTTTAGTATGGACCTAACATGTGTAGTTGCTGATTTGTGTTCGTTTCATGGTGGACAGAGAAAAAGGTTTCACTGTCAACAATGAAACATCAAAAATGCTACAATGTAATTTACAGGCATACAGTGTTATGTCATTGTGTGTCCTAGCTAAGGATATAAAGAGAATTTATTAGCAATATGTAGGTGACAGCCATCCTAATTTAAAACAGCGATTGTACATCCCAACCATGGGAGTATAATCACAACATTCTCAAAACCCCATGGACCCCCCCAATATATACACACACACACACACACACACACACACACACACATCATAAATGTATGATATATGACCTTCTCAGCCATCTTCTCTGCAGGTGTGTTGCAGATGTGAGCCGTGATGGTCGCTCCGCTGCTCTTCCCCACATTGCCCAGCAGGTGGCTGCTGATGGCGTGGGCCAGCCTGTGATTGGCCGAGGCCAGCTCCCCCACGGTGAGGCTCTGTGTGCTGGGGTAGTAGGTCTGTTGCCGGCCCCACTGCAGGGAAACCAGCAGTTCCTCCAGACACCTGGGTTACAATAACATACATTCAAAATATATTACATATAAATAACGTTAAATAATATACAAGACATACAATAACATACATTATATAGTAAGGACAATTAATATACAAGACATACTATAACATACCATATATAATAATGATAAATAATATTCAAGACATATTATAACATACATTATATAATAATGATAAATAATATACAAGACATTCTATAACATACATTATATAATAATGATACATAATACAAGAGCTACTACGATTATATATTATACAATATATATTATGATTAATAACATGCAAGACATACTGTAACATACATAATATAATATAGATAAAATATATACAAGACATACCTTGACATACATTATAAAAGCGGTGTAGAGTATGTGTGGACATGTAAACAATGGAGGTATGATAGAAGTATAGATAGAGGTATAGATAGTATGATAGAGGTATGATAGGAGGTAGAAATAGAGATAGTTAGAGATATAGTAAGAGGTATGGAGGTACCTGTGTGTGAGCACCATGCCTCTGGAGAACTCGTCTCTCTCTGACAGCAGGTCCTGGATGGCTCCCTGGGCCTCTCGGTTCTGGCGCTGCAACGCAGCTCTACTATTGGTCAGCTCATCCGCCATCACCCTGAACAACACACAGTGTGCAACTCGTGTCATTAAACAAACAGCACACACGTCACTTATGTGAACTATTGTGGTATATCAGGGCCTTAAAGCCTCTGAACCAATGAGAGACCTGGAGGCCAGGAACTTGCTCCTCCACACGTCTCCCTGGATGTTCATCCTCTCCAGCTGCTCCGCTGTGCTCCTCAGAGCCGCTGTCAACGCCTCGTTCTCAAGCACCAGGTGGTTCTTCTCCCGAGAAGCCCGCTCAAACTGGTACTGCAGGTCATCCCCTACAGATGCCACTAGGAGGCGCTTCAGCTCACGGTTCACCTGCGGAACACACAGAACAGCAGTAAGAGCTAGTTCGAGGTAGTTATAGCTAGTTCGATGGAGTTAAAGTTATTAAGAGGTAGTTACAGCTAGTTAGAGGTAGTGTCAGCCAGTAAGAGGTAGTTACAGCTAATAAGAGTTAGTTAGAGCTAGTTAAACCTTACCTATGTCTGTACTCTGATCTGGTGGTTCAGTCTTGTCCTGGTTAGTGGTAGTGAGTGCTAGTTACCTAGTACTAGTTAGTTAATGGTAGTTTGTTTGTGGTTAGTCTATGCTATGTAGACTGTGTAGACTGGCCAATGTAGAACTTATTAAAATCCCCTTCTGAAAGCTTCATCCACTCGTGCGAATTACTTTCTCCCCAGAAGTTCTGCTTTAACAAAGTAGGATGGCTCGATTCCAGATTAGCTAGTAGTAGTAAGTTAGTACTAGTTAGTTAGTGCTGGTTACCTCAGTCTGTACTCTGAGCTGGTTAGTCAGCCCCTCCTTGTCTTGCAGTAGGCGGCGTTCTGAGTTCTTCAGTTTCTCCTCGGCGGCACGGCGGTCGTCCACCGGCGGGGGGGAGGGGGATCGTCGCTCCTCCGGTCCCTCGGGGGGCGGGGCCACACGACAGTTGCGGCTGATGGCGGCTCTGGGAACCAAGATCCTCACCACCTCTACCTCCGCACACGCAGCCCGGCTCACCTGGCCCAGGTGGAGCACCCCAGGTGGGGGAAGGGCGGGCCACAGGGAGCTGGCCGGCTTCAGGACACGCGTCTCCACAGGAGGGGGCGTGGATACGGGCTCTGTGGAAACCTCCGGACTGACCACCTGCTTATCTGTCTCCATGCCATCACCTGGGCCTCGGACCAGGACATGGGCCGGACCTAGCGACACACAGACACACACACACACACACACACACACACACACACATAGTATTATATCACCTGTCCGTAGCAAAGTTGCAGTCTGATCTTTATCATAGCTACAGTGTGTCCTTTATCACAGCTAAAGTCTGTCCTTTATCACTGCTTTAGTCGGTCCTTGATCATAGCTACAGCCTGGTCTTTATCACAGCCACAGTGTGTATGTAAATTAATTTGATAATGAGTGAATTAGCAACTGGATCCTCTGTTGATTAGAATGTGCATTACAGTTACTAGGGATATAAACCAAGGTATAATAACTAAAATCGAAACTGTAATACACACACCTCTCACACCCCCAGTGGTGGTCATGGTTACAGGGGTCAGTGGTCCGAGTTTCAAACCAGTTTCACCTACAACCAAGAATACAGAGAAGCACATTAATATACACATTTATAGTTTAAATATAAAACGATAGTTTTAATAGAAAACGTTACACCTTTAATAGCAAACCATAACGTTTTAATATAAACCTAAACCATTTTAATAGGAAAATACACCGTTTAAATAGGAGACAAAATATTTTTAAAGGGTTTCAGTAAACCTTTTAGATTATTGGATTATTAGATTAACATTGACAAATTGTGGATTAAAAAATGGATTTTATCAGATATATCTATACAAGTTTCTTTGTCAAAGTCCAAATCATTCATACATTGTTGAGACAAACCACTGTTTGAGTCTCACTTTAAAATCAGTAAGACATGTTTTACTGTTACCAGACAGAGAAAAGAGAGACAGAGAAAAGAGACAACAGTAAACCCAAACGTAGACATTTCATTTGTGATGACATCATGTAGCAACAAACTAATGTCATAGAGTGATAAATACTATCATTATGACATCATGTAGCAACAAACTAATATCAGAGTGTTGTAAATACCATAATTCTGACATAATGTAGCTACATCCTCATATCATTATGAAATACAGCTACATACTAATAGAATAGTGTTGTAAATACAATCATTGTGACATCATGTAGTTACATACTGTTATCATAGTTTTGTTAATACCATCATTATGACATAATGTAGCTACGTACTCATATCATAGTACAACATATTACGTGTGGTATACTCTACTTACCGACCAGAGGTTTTTATTCCAGTAAACTTCTCTCTCGGTTTGTTTCCATGTTATTCGGACCGGATATTGTTGGCTTCTGGCCGCTGGCTTCCGGCTTCTGTTCCGTCTGAGGAAATCACCTGATCCAGGATCAGAGTCTAACTCTGAACCAACAACCTCCTGAGAGGAGCAGGAGGTTCGTCATCTGATCTGAGAACACATTGCTGCTGGCGGTGTAACCATTAAATGTCCCCGATCTCACAACACACACGGAACCCCAAAATTAAGCTGCACCGCTGAACGTTCTCTCTTGTTTGAGTGTTCAATACTATACATATAATAATATATATATAGAATTTACTGTTTGTTGAATAAGAACAAAATAAAGGAGTCTACTGCACGTAACATTTCCAGGTAGATCATGGGAGTCCACGGACTGTGGAAGTTACTGGAGAGTTCAGGAAGACCAATCAACCCGGAGAGTCTGGAGGGAAAGATCCTGGCTGTTGGTATCCTTCTTTAATCTGTGTGTGTGTGTGTGTGTGTGTGTGTGTGTGTGTGTGTGTGTGTGTGTGTGTGTGTGTGTGTGTGTGTGTGTGTGTGTGTGTGTGTGTGTGTGTGTGTGTGTGTGTGTGTGTGTGTGTGTGTGTGTGTGTGTGTGTGTGTGTGTGTGTGCGTGCGTGCGTGCGTGCGTGCGTGCGTGCGTGCGTGCGTGCGTGCGTGCGTGCGTGCGTGCGCATGAAAATGAGTCCGTTCACACAGACGCTGGAAAGATGTACTCAAAGATTCTCTCTCAAGTGCGTGCCTGTCTGTGTCTCTCTGTCTATCTATCTCTATCTTTCCGTTATTCCACCTATATATGTATGTATGTGTGTCTGTCTGTCTGTAAACATTAAATATATAATACAAAAAATATATACAGATAGTTATATTTTGCTGTTTGAAACTAGTGCAGTAGTGCAACAGTAAACTATTATTAGAACAATACAGTATAGTACAGTAATCAGGTACAATAGAGGTGTCTTTTAGTAGTACAATAGTAACTAATTTTAATAGCATTACAGTATAAAACCAGTACAGTAGAGAGGTCTTTAAGTAGTTAGGTATGTGTATGTGTTTAACTAGTAAACTTAACCAGTGGTCCAGACATCAGTATCTGGCTGAACCAGGCTGTGAAGGGTGTGCGAGCTCGAGACGGGAGCAGTATTCAGAACGCTCACCTCCTCACTCTGTTCCACCGTGTCTGCAAGCTGCTCTACTTCCGCATCCGCCCCGTGTTTGTGTTCGACGGGGACGCTCCACTGCTCAAGAAGCAGACTCTGGTATGTCTGGTGGTAGCATGTAGCTACAACATACAGAATGAAGCTGCAACCTCTATGTACAGCATGTAAATCTAACGTCCTAGGCTGTGTACAGGGTTTGTGTGATTTGAGAGAGAGAATGTACAGGTGTGTTGTGATTTTCTAACGTTCTAGGCTTTGTACAGGGTGTGTGTAATGTTCTAACGTCCTAGGCTGTGAGGAGACAGAGGAGGGAGGAGCTGACCAGAGTGTCTAAACAGACCAACGAGAAACTCCTCAAGACGTTCCTCAAACGCAGAGCCATCCAGGCTGTTCTCGGAGAACACAGGTCTCTCTCTCTCTCTCTCTCTCTCTCTCTCTCTCTCTCTCTCTCTCTCTCTCTGTCTCTGTCTCTGTCTCTGTCTGTCTGTCTCGGTCTCTCTCTGTCTCTGTCTGTCTGTCTCGGTCTCGGTCTCTCTCTTTGTAGCCTCTTTCACACATAGTTTCCGGTCTGGGATAACTTTTCGGGCACCTTTAGTGATTCACTCTAGATTCACACATGCAATAGCAATTCTGTTACTCTTTATGTGCCTCTCCTGGCAATGTTACTGCTTTTATTCCCTAGGTTTTGAGGTGGGAAATTGGCGGTTATGATTTTCAGGGATTTCGATCCCCGATCTCATTCACACATGGCCCCTAGCAGGAAATGTTCTGCAACATTTGCGGGATAGACTGCATGTGTGAAAGGAGCTTAGGTCTTGAGCATGGAAAATAGCGGTGCTGATTACCCAGAATATTGACCCCTGCACCCATTGACACATGACCCCATGCACGACAATCTCCTGAACATTGCAGGAAAAGACTGCATGTGTGAAAGGGGCTTGTCTCTCTCTCTCTCTCTCTCTCTCTCTCTCTCTCTCTCTCTCTCTCTCTCTCTCTCTCTCTCTCTCTCTCTCTCTCTCTCTCTCTCTCTCTCTCTCTCTCTCTCTCTCTCTCTCTCTCTGTATGTCTGTGTATATCTGTCTGTCTACCTCTTTCTCTCTCTGTTTCTCTCTTTCTGTATCTGTGTATGTGTGTGTGTGTGTGTGTGTGTGTGTGTGTGTGTGTGTGTCTGTGTCTCTCTCCCTCTCTCTCTCTGTATATCTCTCTCTCTCTGTATCGTTCTCTCTCTCTCTGTATATCTATCTCACTCTCTCTGTATATCTCACTCTCTCCATATATCTATCTCACTCTCTCTGTATATCTATCTCACTCTCTCTGTATATCTATCTCACTGTGTGTCTCTCTTTCTCTCTAGTGAAGAGCCAGTCCCGAGTCTGTCCAGTGTGAGGAAAGATGAGGAGGACATCTACATTCTTCCTGCTCTTCCAGCTGAGGAGAAGGAGAGGAGGTGCGTGTGCATAAGTCAACGTGTGTGTGTTTGTGTGTATGTGATATAATTTAACATGTTTCTCTGGTCTCTGCAGCTCTGGAGAAGAAGAAGAAGAAGAAGCAGAAGAAGAGAGATCTGGAGATTATATAACGGACAGCCATCACATGTATCAGGTCTGCCCTTAACCCCTAATCCTTAACCCTAACCCTTAACCATTTACCTTAATCATCACATGTATCAGGTCTGCCCTTAACCCCTAACCCTAACCCTGAACGCTAAATCTTAGCCAACACATGTATCAGGTCTACCTGTAACCCCTAATCCTTAACCCTAACCCTTAACCCTTAACCATTTACCTTAATCATCACATGTATCAGGTCTTCCCTTAACCCCTAGCCCTAACCATGAACCGTAAATCTTAACCATCACATGTATCAGGTCAACCCTTGACCCCTAACCCTTTACCTTAACCCTTAACCTTAACCATCACATGTATCAGGTCTACCCTTAACCCTTAACCATAACATGTATCAGGTCTGCTCTTACCCCTAACCCTTAACCCTAACCCTTAACCCTAACCATCGCATGTGCCTCTCATCTGTGCCTTAACTCTATCGGTTGGGTTTAAGAGAGCTGCTTTATAGTATGTACAGTATGTGATTAACCTTACCTGAGGTGTGTGGTGTGTATGTGTACACGTGTTAGGGAGAGCTGTACGGTGATCCTAACTCAGTAGATATAAACGGTGAGGATTTCAGCCATCTTCCTCTGGAGGTCAGACACCAGATCCTCAAAGACATGAAGGAGTTTAGCAAGAGACGCAGAACCATGTACCAAACCCCCCCTGAGGTAAACACACACACAATACACACACACACACACAAACACCAAGGTACACAAACACAACCACACACACACTCTTATACACCCCCCCCCCCAAAGTACAGACACACACAAACACACACCTGAGGTACACATACAAAAAAACACATACATTGTTACATGGTATGATACATGTTTTGTTACATAGTGCGTAACATGGTGTGTTACACGATATGTCACATGGTATGTCCAGTGTTCGAGAGGGTTCTCTCAGTACCAGCTGGCAGGTCTCCTGCAGAGGAAACATCTGAACCATCGTCTGGAGGAGGTGGAGCGAGAGATGAACCAGCGCAGCGCAGGGGCGGGGCCACAGCTCTATGGAAACGCCAGCCAAGACCATCCCAACCAGAACCACACCATAGAGTCACACAGACTGCTCTCTGAAGACTCCACTCACTACATCCTCATTAAAGGTACATACTCCACCCACTGCTGACTTTGCCCACTACATCCTCATTAAATGCGCAATCTCCGCCCACTACTGACTCCGCCCACTTCATCCTCATTTAATGTACAGACTCCATCACCCACTACTGACTCTGCTTGGCTAAACGCCTTCGTAGCCCTCTGTCTTCTTTGATCTTCAACATAATAAGCTATGCTATTTGGTATATAGCATAATAAAAAAAAAGAAACGGTCTCTATCTCTCTATATTACAACGCTAGCCTCACGGCGTGTGTTGATGTGTGGAGCTCCGTCTGGGGAGCAGTTGATGCTGATGGCCGCGTCCGAGAGAGGGCTAAGCCTCTGACATAGTAAAACACCATGATTAGACTCAGACCAGACCAGACTAGACCTTAGACCAGACTAGACTAGACCGGACTAAACTAGACTAGACACTAGACTAGAATAGACCCTAGACCAGACTAGACTAGACCCTAACCCAGATAGACTAGACCAGACCTTAACCTAGACTAGACCCTAACCCACAGACCAGACCAGACCCTAACCCAGACAGACTAGGTCAGACCCTAACCCAGACAGACTAGACTAGACCAGAACCAGAACAGACACCACACCCATACCAGACCAAGAACAGACCCGACTAACCCAAGCTAGACCAGACCAGACCCTGTTTATGACCCTGTGTGTTCTCTGGTCTCCAGGCGTCCAGAAGAAGGCGAAGGCCACTGAGAACCAGCCTGCAGCCCTTCCCTGGTCGGGGGGCCCGCTATCAGGGGCCCGGAGACCCAGAGCAGACAGACCCCAGCCGCTGTGGAGCACCGTCTGCGAGGAGGAGGAAGAGGAGCAAGCCTCATCTTCGTCTTCTGCCCCCACACCCAACCTCCTCCCCCCCTCTCCTCGCACACTCCAGGCCATTCAGGCTGCCATGGAAAGCAGCTCAGAGGAGGAGGATCAGGAGCAGTTGGAGGGGGGGAGGAGGAGGAGCATCTCGCCATGCACAGCACTGGCCATCCAACAAGCCCTGGCTGGGGAGGTGGAGGAGGCAGGTCCGCCCCCCACCCCACCACCACAGCTCCCCACCCTACCACCACCACCACAGCTCCCCGCCCCAACACCACCACTAAAGCTCCCCACCCCAACACCACCACAGCTCGACAGCAGCGCAACAGCAAATAGCCAACCTGGTACGACTATTCCAGTCAATCAGAACAGCTGTAGGGGTGTCATATCAGGTGATTGGCTCGACAGCAGTTCAGAGGAGGAGGTGGAGGAGGTGATTAGAGAGGAGGAGAACCACCAGGGAGGGAGGAGGACAGAAGAGGAGACATCAAACTGGTTGAAGCCAGGAGAGAAACTTCCAGAACCCACCAAGATAAACGAGGAGGAGGAGGAGGAGGAGGAGGAGGAGGGAGATGTGGTGTTGGAGGAGAAGGAGGATGAAGGTGTGATGGATGATGTGCAGCATGGGGGGAGTGATTCAGAGGGTAAGTCAGTCTTGTAAGATCGTGTTCATCATGCAGTCAGAGTACTGCTGGGTGTTCATCATGTAGTCAGAGTACTACTAAGTGTTCATTATGTTATTAGAGTACTGCTGAGTGTTCAGCATGTAGTCAGAGTACTGCTGGGTGTTCATCATGTAGTCAGAGTACTACTAAGTGTTCATTATGTTATTAGAGTACTGCTGAGTGTTCAGCATGTAGTCAGAGTACTGCTGGGTGTTCATCATGTAGTCAGAGTACTACTAAGTGTTCATTATGTTATTAGAGTACTGCTGAGTGTTCAGCATGTAGTCAGAGTACTGTTGAGTGTTCATCGTATTGTATCTTTACCAGATAGCTTCATCCAGGTGTCTGATGGGGAGGAGCCTAAACAGGAAGAGCCTGATGATGTCATAGAAACAGGGGAACTGCCTCCTGCCTCTTCGGCCTGCCCAGGTGGCCAGAATGATGAGGACCAGAAGGAGGAGGTACAGCAGAAGGAGGAGGTACAGCAGAATGAGGCGGTACAACAGAATGAGGCGGTACAACAGAAGGACGAGGAAGAGTTTACTCCTGGTTCCAAGGAGTGGGATGGTGTGGACATGGTAAGGGTGGTATCCATGGTAACCAAGTTGTTCAGATCCCGGTTCAAACGAAATATAAGTTGGCGTGCTGTCGAACTTCTGTAGAATATGAGTATAGTCTGCAATATGGGCTTTTCATTTAATGACTTGAGTCATGGTGAGAGGAGACGCAATCCTTCACGTGATATAGTGGACCAACGGCAGGACAGCTGTATTGGACTAGTTGGTCTGGGCATCCTGAACACCATGTGGCGACCGTAGCCTGATGTGATGCTTTGATTTGGTCATCTACATAGCGGTGTCTGTACGGACACCGCTATGTAGATTTAGTTTTAAGTGTACCGTACCGATGTTGTCCTGCAGGCAGAGCTGGGGGCACTAGAGAGTTGTCTGGAGGAAGAGCAGACCAGCCTGAGACAGCAGAAGGATAAGCAGGAAAGGACGGCTGCCAGCGTCAGTGGACAGATGTGCCTGGAGAGCCAGGTCAGGGACGACATCACCTACACACACATAGACACACAGACACATAGACACACACACACACACAGACACACACACACAGGTCTGCTTTAACCTTGAACCATCACAGATACGACGTCTGACCAGCATGGGGTTGTTATGGTAACAGGAGCTGCTGCGTATGTTTGGTGTGCCGTACATGGTGGCTCCATCGGAGGCGGAGGCTCAGTGTGCGTGTCTGGACCGCTGGGAGCTGACCCATGGCACCATCACAGACGACTCGGATGTCTGGCTGTTTGGAGGAAGACACGTCTACAAGAACTTCTTCAGCCAGAGCAAATATATAGAGCACTACCAGTACACTGACCTGCACAACCAGCTAGGTTAGTACTACTAACTACCAGTATACTGACTTGCATAACCATCTACGTTAGTACGACTAACTAGGTTAGTCGTACTAACTACAAATTCACTGACCTGCATAACCAGCTAGGTTAGTACTTCTAACTAGGTAAGTTCACTAACTAGGTTAGTAGAACTAACAAAAATAAGTGACCAACATGACCATTCATTTATGTTATGGATTCCAGGGGTTGTTGATTCCAGGTGATTATTTGTGTTTTCAGGTCTGGATCGCAGCAAGCTGATCAACATGGCGTACCTGTTGGGCAGCGACTACACCGAGGGGGTCCCGGGGGTGGGCTACGTCACCGGTATGGAGATCCTGAACGAGTTCCCTGGACCCGCTCTGGAGCCCCTCACTCAGCTCAGGTGGGTTCTAGTCCCTGATCCAGAGGTTTAGAGTCGGCCACAAACCAAACCTTATAGGATAACTTCGGGATTTTTCCACCTGGACCCCATTTCCCCATCATTTTGGGTCTAAGGGGCTTAATTGGTCCAATACTGGATCACGTTTTTTAATTGGTCCCGGATTGAGCGAAAACATTGCAGCCGTAATCCGCGAAATGGGCAATGTAATCCTTTGGGTCAATAGCGCCCTGCCAATGTAAAAGGGCTTGTTTTTGCCACTGATAGGCTCCGATTGGTATTATAAGTGTCTGACAACATTTTGTTGTCAGACACCATCTCTGTATTGAGAGCATCAATACAGAGAAGTACAACGTTTTTCTCTACCTTTCACTAAACTAAAGAAAAAAGTTGTAGTGTTTCTTATTGTGTCCAACCAAGTCTCGCTCTGAAATGAGATGACTAGAGCCTGGATCAATGTCTGCATGGCCTCCAAGGAGAGGAACAACAGGACATGAATCTGCAGGTCTGGGTTGTCACAACCGGGTTGGCGATGGTGGCAGCGAAGGACAGCTGGTCATCCAGTGTCACACCCAGGTCGCTTGCCCTCCGAGTCGAAGGCACTACAGAGTTGTCAATATTGATGGAGATGTCATGGATGGGAGATGCCTGCCCTGGAAGGAAGAGCAGCTCATTCTTGTCCAGATTGAGCTTCAGGTGGTGTGTCGATACCATGATATCGTCCAGATGTCTACACACAGATTCGGGCTGCCACCTGGGTTTCAGACCGTGAAAAAGACAGAATTTGTTGTGCATAGCGGTGGTAGGAAAATAGCGAATGACAGAAACCAGTGGCTTCGTGTACAGATAGGATCCAATTAACACACCATGTGGACATTTACTCTGACTAAAACCTGAATAAAAGTATTTTACTTTATTTCCTAAAACGTGTCGTCGGCAGCGCATGGTGGGCGGCGGCTAAGCAGAGGAAGGTGTCTGACCCGCGAGACTCAAAGGTGAAGAAGAAGCTGCGGTCCCTCCAGCTGCAGCCCGGGTTCCCCAATCCGCTCATAGCGCAGGCCTACCTGCACCCCACAGTCGACCAGTCAGAGAGCGCCTTCAGCTGGGGACGCCCTCACCTAGAGCAGATCAAGGAGTATCCTTTATGAGTGAAATTATTGGTGGAAGTGTGTGAGAACTTGTTTACTTTATATGTTCTTGTTATTGCTTTAAAGGTGCAACGTGTTAGAATATTACTTGAAGCAGAAAAACCTGACGACACCATTTCACAGATTCACTGTAAACAGTAAGCTTTATGCTTTATTTATTCAGCTGATGTGTTTACGGGAGGTGGGGGGGAAGGGGGAGGCAGGAGAAGGGACCAAAGACCTTTGGGAGGCTGTTTCCTGTTTCTTACAGTAGGGGTGGACACCACAACCTTCTGATAATATGCAGCCCACTATTTTGTGGAGGATTAATTCGACATCTAGCCAAATCGAACACGATGCACCTTTAACGGTAGGACAGGTTCTGCCAGAGTCGGTTTGGCTGGACCAATAAGAAGACAGAGGAGGCTCTACAACCTGTCATCAAACAGCTGAACAGCCAGCAGGTAGACACTCCCCCTTCTGTCAAACCATAGCCACGCCCCCTCCTGTCATACCATAGCCACTCCCCCTCCAATCATACTGTAGCCATGCCCATTCATGTCATACCATACCATAGCCAAACCCCGTCCTTCCATAGCATTGATCTCCAGCCGTACCATAGCCATGCCCCCGTCATACCCTAGCCACATGCGTGTCATACCCTAGCCACATGCGTGTCATACCATAGCCATGCCCCCTCCTATCATACCCTCATCATGCCCCCTCCCATCATCCGTTGCCACTCTCTCCTGTCATACTGTCGCTAAGTGGGTAACCTACAAGCCACCCAGTGGACTGTGCCAACTGGTAGGATAGATAGACCAGCCTACCCAGTGGACTGTACCAACTAATAGGATAGATAGATCAGCCTACCAGTGGACTGTACCAACTAGTAGGATTCATAGACCAGCCTACCTGTGGACTGTACAAACTTGTAGGCATGTCTACACACCATACATCTGAGTGAACTGCTTGTGATGTCACTTGATGTTAGGTTTTGAAACCGCTTGTAATGGCTAATCTACATCACACCTGGTGGTAAAATAAAACAAGTAATTGGTAAAAGGTAAATTGGTAAAAGGTAAAATGTAACGAGTGTGTATCCCTCGCTCCCTCCCTCCCAGAGCCAGCTGCGAATCGACTCCTTCTTCCGCCAGGAGCAGCAGGAGCAGAAGGAGGTGCTCAGCAGTAGGCTCCGCAGGGCAGTCACCTGCATGAAGAGGAAGGAGAGGGAGGAACAGGAGGAGAAGGAGCAGGAGTCCCTCTCTCCTTCCAAATGTAAACAGTGGAAGCCAGAGGAGGGGAGGAAGGAGGTGTCCTTAGAGGGAGGAGGAGGTGGCTTCCTGGGGTCAGAGGTCAGGGGAGAAGGAGCTCCTCTCAGTTCTCTGAGGAAGAGGAGGGAGGAAGAGGTCCTCCCCACGCCTCCCAAGGGGGCAGGGGAGCAGGCCTGCTCCTCTCTCCTGCGGGGGGAGGAGCAGGAGGATGGGGGTGAGAGCAGCTGTTCTGACAACAGCAGTGACGGGGGTAAGGACGTTCCCATGGTAACGGCAAGGTCGGTGTTTGAGGGCAGCAGGGGGGGGAGGGGCCGGGGGGGAAGGAGGGCGAGGAGAGGGGGGAGGAGGGGGAGGCTATAAGGAAAACTCGAGAGTTGTTAGTTGTTGTTGGAAGTGAATCAAAGATAATCAAGCTACTGACTGAGTTAGCTAGCTAGCCATTGCGCTAACTAGCCCTCGAGCTAACTAGCCATCTACCTTACTAGCCACTTAGCTATCTACCAATATAAAGAGGTAGCCAGATTATGTTTTTCCATGTCTGTATTTGTAATGACATCTTTTTTTAATAAAAATACTGAATACACATAGGATGTTTTTGTATTATTTATACTCACAAACTAGAAATATTTTGATTGAAATTGAACGATAATTATTTGTCCTTGCTTTGCATACATTTATTAATTGTGTTTGGGCCAATTTTACAACTCATTTTTTAACTGTCCATTATCAAGCATGACACACACACAAACACCATGTGAAATGTGAGGTCAAGAGAGCTGACAGACAGCTGTTGCTGTCTGTTTGGGGGGGGGGGGGGGGGGGGGGGGGGGGTTATAGTGTGTGTGTTTGAGGATAAGGTGTAGTGTGTGTTTGAGAGTGGAGCTGTTGGATGTGGCTGTAAATAACTATTAGCTTACAGCTATAAGCAGCATCCTGGTGGGTCTGGTTCTACCCTGACCACTTCAACATGGAGAGCTGCTCAGCCCCCGACACACAGGGTGAGTACCCTACCCTGCTGCCTTTACTAGTATTACTAGTGAGTAACTACAATGGTTTACGAGTTTTCTTTTGTATTTCCTTAATTAATATCAAGTCACCGGCGCAGGGGTTTATGTGTAAAAGACAAATACACACACACACAGAGCCCTCTAGCTAACTAGCAAGCCAGCTAAGTAGCCACCCAGCTAAGTAGCCATCTGGCTAACAGCCAAATAGCTAACTAGCCCTCTAGCTAACAAGCCCTTTGCTAACTAGCCACCTAACTCGCTAGCCACCTAGTCAACTAGCCCTCTAGCTAACTAGCCCTTTAGCTAGAAAAAGCCACCTAGCTTTTGAACATGTCTATGCATATGTGTGTGATTGACATGTGCGTAAGTGCAGTGTAACCCTAACTCTCAGTGTAACCCTAACTCTTAAGAATTTGGCAGACCACCTGCAGTACCCTCGCATACCGCTAGGTGACTGCGGCCCACAGGTTAAGAATAACTGATGTGTTGTAACAGGTGTAGTTGATGGAGTACTTGATGGTGTAGCTGAGGGTGTAGCTGATGGTTGTGTTGTTACTGGTGTAGCTGATGGAGTAGCTGACAGTTGTATTGTTACAGGTGTAGCTGATGGAGTACCTGAGGGGGTACCTGATTGAGTACCTGAGGGTGTAGCTGATGGTTGTGTTGTTACAGGTGAAGGTCTAGGAGAAGCTGAGGGTATAGCCGTAGCAGCTGATGCAGAGTTGGCTGCCTCAATCATGGCCCACCACTCTCTGCCCTCAATCATCTTGTCTGAGGCCTGGGAGGGCTACTCCTTTGCTGGCCTCCAGATCCGCATCAAGGAATCCACAGACCTGTATGGAGCTGTGCTCTGGCCCTCGGTACGAGAACTAAATAACTACCCCAACTAATCCTTCCTACCCAGCTACCCTAACTACTCTAACTAACCTAGCCTATCATTACTAACCTTAACCATCCATAACTAACCCTTACTAACCCTTACACCCTAACTTCTCAGGTTAACTTAATTAGGTTAACTAGGAGTCAACAGACCTGTACAGAGCTGTTCTCTGTCCCTCGATAGAACTCACCCTTACTACCTTACTAACCATGGAGGGACAGATAATCTCATCTGGTCTCTAGTCTTGCCAGAGAGACAGATATTCTCCTCTGGTAACTAGTCTGTCCAAGGGACAGATAGCAGTCCCTGACCAGACTATCTGGGTGCCCTCACATTTAGTAGAGGTTGTAAAAGCTTGACTATATAAATAGGAGCCAGACCACTCAGTGCTTTAAAAGTAATTAAAATACCCAGTTACATCTAGACTTAGTTACATCTGGACCTAATTACGCCTAGATCTAGTTACGTCTTGGCCAAATTACGTCTAGACCTAGTTACATCTGGACCTAGTTACATCTAGTTACACCTAGTTATGTCTGAACCCATTGACCTCACTTCTTGTTGTCATCAGGCGATTGTATTATGTCACTTCCTGGAGACCAACGCTGACCAGTACAACCTGGCGGATAAAAACGTGATGGAGCTGGGAGCAGGAACAGGACTGGTCACTATAGTCTCCAGTCTGCTAGGTATATATATATATAGGAGTTCTTATTTTTTATTATTATATTATCCGACATTGTATGATGTCCTTGAATATATAAAATATAGATAGTATATACATAGTATAATATATAATAATAAGCCCTGACCTCTTCTCTTCAGGGGCCAAGGTCACCTCCACTGACCTCCCCGAGATTTTGGGAAACCTCGGCTACAATGTCCAGCGCAACACTAGGGACCGCTGCAAATACACACCACTGGTCAGTTACACTAATTGCACTGCAAATACACACCACTGGTCAGTTACACTAAGCGCACTGCAAATACACACCACTGGTCAGTTACACTAAGCGCACTGCAAATACACACCACTGGTCAGTTACACTAAGCGCACTGCAAATACAGACCACTGGTCAGTTACACTAGGGATCGCTGCAAATAAACACCACTGGTCAGTTAGCTTCATCTGTACATGATAACGCAATATTTACACATATGATATCAACGGTAAGTTTATTTACACATGTATTATCTGTAACAGATATATTATCTACCTCTGACAAATTTATTATCCATCTATAACATATATCATTAACTATTTCTAACATATTATCTACTGTATCTCTAACATAGGATCTACTGTACCTCTAGAAGATAAGTAGTCTACTGCATCTCTAATATATATTATCTCCTGTATCTCAAACAGATATATTATCTATCTGTAACAGATGTATTAGATCTCTAACACACATTATTTGCTGTATCTCTAACGGATATTATCTACTGTATCTCAAATAGATATATTATCTATCTCTAACGGATATATTGTGTACTGTATCCCTAACATATATTATTTACTGTATCTCCAAAATATATATTATGTACTGTATCTCCAATATATATATATTATCTACTGTATCTCCAAGAGTTCAATATTATTTTATGCATCTCTGAAACATATATTATCTAGTTTATCTCTAATATATATATTATCTACTGTATCTCTAAAATATATATTATCTATCTCTAACATAAATATTATGTACTGTGTCTCTAACAGGTATATTATCTACTGTATCCCCAACATATATTTAATAGACTGTATTTGTGATAGATATATTATCTACTGTATCTCTAATATATATATATATATATATATATCTAACATATGTATTGTTACCTATTTCTAACAGATATATTATCTACTGAATCTCTTACATATGATCTACTGTATCTCTAGAAGATAAGTAGTTTACTGCATCTCTAATATATATATTATCTCCTGTATCTCAAACAGATATATTATCTATCTGTAACAGATGTATCAGATCTCTAACACATTATCTACTGTATCTCTTACACATTATTTGCTGTATCTCTAATATATATATTATCTACTGTATCTCGAATATATATATATTATCTATTTCTAACGGATATATTAGCTACTGTATCTCAATAGCAATATAATCTATCTCTAATGGATATATTATGTACTGTATCTCTAATAGATATATATGATCTATCACTAACATATATATTATGTACTGTATCCCTAACATATATATTATTTACTGTATCTCCAAAATATATATTATGTACTGTATCTCTAAAATATATATTATTTATCTCTAACATAAATAGTATGTACTGTGTCTCTAACAGGTATATTATCTACTGTATCCCCAACAGATATATAATCGACTGTATATGTGATAGATATATTATCTACTATAGCTCTAATATATATATTATCTACTTTATCTCTAACATATATATTATCTATTGTATGTGTAAATATATTTATTATTTCCTGTATCTCTAATATATATATATTATCTACTGTATCTCCTGTAACATATATATTATGTACTGTATCTCTAACAGATCTTTTATCTACTGTATGTCTTAACAGATATATGATCCATCTCCAACAGATATATAATCTACTGTAATTCCAACAGATAGTTATCTAATGTATCTTCAACAGATATATAATATACTGTATCTCTAATAAATATATTATCTAGCTCCAACAGATATGTTATATACCTAACCGATATATTATCTACTGTATCTCTAAAATATATATTATCTACCTCTAAAATAAATATTATTCATCTCAAACAGAACTATTATCTACTGAATCAACAGATATATGATCTACTGTATCATATATTATCTATATCTATTCTAGATATATTATCAACCGTATCTCTATATTATCCACCTCCAACAGATAAATGATCTACTTTTTCTCCAACAGATTTGTATGTAATGTATAGTCAACATAAATATTATGTACTGTATATCTATAACATATATATTATCTATCTCCAATAGATATATTATCTACTGTATCTCTACTATTTATCTTAGAGACTGTATCTCTAACCAATATTATATAATGTAGCTCTTATATATATATATATAGTACTGTAGCTCTAAGATATTTTCTCTATCTCTAACATATATATGATCTACTGTATCTTCAACAGATATGAGTTTTTGTATCTTATATTATCTATAGCTATATTATCAAGTGTATCTCTAATATATATATTATCCACCTCCAACAGATAAATTATCGACTGTATTGTTAACATAAATATTCTGTGCTGTATATCTATCACATATATATTATCGATCTCAAACAGATTTATTATCTACTGTATCTCTAACAGATATACCTTCTGCATCTCCAACAGATATATAATCCATTTCTAACAGATATATTATCTACTGTATCTCTAGCAGATATACCTTCTGTATCTCCAACAGATATATAATCCATCTCTAACAGATATATTATCTACTGTATCTCTAGCAGATATACCTTCTGTATCTCCAACAGATATATAATCCATCTCTAACAGATATATTATCTACTGTATCTCTAACAGATATACCTTCTGTATCTCCAACAGATATATAATCCATCCCTAACAGATATATTATCTACTGTATCTCTAACAGATATCCCTTCTGTATCTCTATAAGATATGTTATCCATCTCTAACAGATATATTATCTACTGTGTCTCTGACATATATATTATTATATATATATATTACATATTATTTTATATTATATTATAATCCTCACCAACTTTTACAGATGCACCATAGAGAGCATCCTCTCTGGCTGCATTACTGCCTGGTACGGCAGCTGCAATGCTGCTGATCGCAAGGCCCGCCAGAGGGTGGTGAAGACAGCGGAGCACATCATCGGTTACCTTCTCCCCTCTGTGCAAGGCATCGCGCCGATGCTTTAGGAAAGCACGGAAAACCATAAAAGACTTAAGCCACGCATGCTATGGACTGTTATCTACTTCACATTGCTGCCGTCGGGTAGACGTTAACGGAGCATTCGAGCACTAGACTACCAGCCTCACAGTTTTTCGCTTTCAGGCTTCTCATCCAGCCCTAATCGTGTTGATCATATTGAACACATGAACACTACACATGCTCTGGTCCCTTGTACATTCCCTACATTTTAATTTACATATTAATCTGCACACCTCCACCTTATGTTTATTATGTGTTTTATTTTATTATTACCGTATTGACCCAAATATAAGACGAGTTTTCTTTTTCCTGGAAATGCGTCTGAAAAAGTGTCTTATATTCGGGGTCTAGACTTTTAAATGTCAATATACATTCACAACTTCCTGGTAATAAATACCATTCATTTTACCAACTCCATCTTGTTCTATGCTGCTTCCCTTTCCCAGTAAGAGCTGGGCCGTAACAGTTACCGTATTTTTGAGAGAAAGTGTTTTTGTTTGCTCGCACACCGCAAAAGTGGCCTACATTAGTAGACAGCGAATTGCCGGAACTGTATATGGCTTAAGTTCCACGCACTTCCTATCCTAAGAACTCTTGGATTCCGTGATCTTATCGGAGGTTCTTTTCCCGCGGTGCCTGTCTGGTGTGCGCGCGCACCTCTCCACATCTCTCTCCTCTCTGGAGGTGTATGGACAGTAGAGCGTCCTGGATGTTCTTATCCTCACGCGACTGTGTTTTAATTATCATGATTTAAAATAAAATGATTTTCTTTATAAGAAACAGATTTGATCTTAAAAATATATATTTCAAAAAATGAGTCATATAATCGGGTAAGTCTTATATTTGGGTCAATTGATGTCTTCTGGAAAATGTCTTCCACATCTTTGTTGCTTTCCATGTCATAAGGAATTTCACTGTTCAGAATAACCCTGTGTTATACTGTCCATATGACTAATAAAACACGTTGACACTTTAACAGCTACATTATCCATATCTAACAGATATATTATCTACTGTATCTCAAACAAATATATATATATATATTCTATCTCTAAATGTTTGATTATTTCTCCTACTTGAGGTGACGGAGCTGTCTTGGGGACAGCAGTTGGAGGAGCGGTTCCCTCGATCTACCCACCACTACGACTATGTTCTGGCGGCTGACGTAGTCTACCACCACCCCTTCCTCCAGGAGCTCCTGGACACCCTGGAGCACCTCTGCCAGCCGGGAACGCAGGTCCTGTGGGCCATGCGCTTCCGCATGGATGCAGAGAACCGCTTTGTAGAACGCTTCCAGCAGCGCTTCAGCATGGAGCTGCTGTACGACCTACCCAGCCTCAACATCAAGCTGTACAGAGGCTGGAAACCCTAGCCTACTGTAGGACCCTGGCCTTCTGTACAACCTCTACTGTAGGACCCTAACCCACTGTAGGAACATAGCCTACTGAACACCATAACCATATGTAACACTCTAGCCTACTGTAGAACCATAGCACTACTGAAGAACCTCTACTGTAGGACCCTAACCTACTGTAGGACCCTAGCCTACTGTACATCCTCTACTGTAAGAACATAGCCTACTGTAACACCATAGCCTTACTGTAGGACCATAGCCTACTGTAACACCATAGCCATATGTAGCACTCTGGCCTCCTGTTTACCTTGATTTTCACCTTTATTTACTTTATTTATATATGTGTGGGTGTGTGCACGTGTGTGCGTGATTAAAAGTCTAAATCATACTCTACCAAATGATTCTGGTTTTATTTTAGTTTAGATGCTGATGGGTCGTATAATCAGGTATTACATTACATTACATTTATTAGGCTGATACTTTTATCCAAAGTTGACTTACAATAAGAGCATTGAACCATGAAGATACAAGCCAGAAATTCCAAAAATCATGTGAGTATATAATGTTGATCAAATAAGCAAACTGCTTGAAGTGCTACATGTAAGAAACAAAATGTAGATCTTTTTTCTTATGTCATGGGCCAAGTCTTAACTGATGAGTTTTAAGCCAGCGGTGGAAGATGGGTAGGATTTCAGACTCACAGATCTCAGTGGGGAGCTCGTTCTCCCATTGTGGAGCCAGGACAGCAAGCAATCACTATTTTGTTGAGCGGCTGCAGGTGTCAACATGTAGTGAGGGAGCAGGAGAGCATAGTGGATGGCCTGGGGTGTATGGTTTGACCATGTCCTGGATGTAGGATGGGCCGGAGCCAATCACAGCATGGTAGGCAAGTACCAGTGACTTGATTTGAGCAGCCACCGGTAGCCAATGCAGGGTGCGGAGGAGTGGTGTAGTGTGGGAGAACTTGGGTAGGTTGAAGGCCAGCCGGGCTGCTGCATTCTGGATGAGCTGTAGAGGACGAATGGCACATGCAGGCAGACCAGCTAGAAGTCAGTTGCAGTAGTCAGGACACAAGATAACAAGAGCCTGGACCAAAACCTGGGTGGCCTGAGTGAGGAACGGATGGTCCTTTTACAGCATGAATCTGCAGGAGCGGCTAGTCGCAACGATGTAAGCAGGGAAGGACAGCTGGTCCTCCAGTATCACACCCAGGTCATCTGAGTAGCAGGCAACCAAAGAGTTGTTGATATTGATGGAGAGGCAACGGATGAGAGATGCTTTCCCTTGAAGGAAGAGCAGCTCAGTCTTGTCCAGATTGACCTTCAGGTGGTGTGTCGACCTCCACTGAGAGATGGCGGCCAGACACACAGAGATCTGTGCTGCTACTTGGGTTTCAGATCATGAAAAATAAAGATTTAATTGTGTGTCATCTGCATAGCTATAGTAGGAAAACCCATGTGAGTGAATGAGGATGAAAGAACAGAAGAACAGAACCCTGAGGGACCCCAGTAATGAGACTACAAGGATCAGACACAGATTCCATGAGGTAGGATGTGAACAGGGCGAGTGCAGAGCCTGCCTTTCCCAGTTCTTGAAGGGTGACGAGGTCCAGCAGTACAACAATGGAGGAGAGGGAGGCTGTTCTAGCAGTGTAGGGAGACAGAAAAAGAGGAGAGAAGAGATTGGGAGGCCAGAAGGTCATCAGGGGTGTTTGAATTTGCACTGTGCTCTTTTAGCCGCCCTTAAGGTGGTTCTGTCAGCACGCACTGAGTCAGACAACCAAGGTACCAGAGGGGTCGTTCGAGCCTGTAGATAGGTAAGAGGACAGAGACAGTCCAGAGCGGAAGACTCATATGGTAGGGGGGTGCATGTTGCTAGGGTCAGTGAGTTTGTGAGTGTGTGTGTTTGTGTGTGTGTGTGTATTTGAGTTTTTGAGTGTGTGTTTGAGTTTGTGTGTGTGTTTGAGTGTGTGTGTGTGTGTGTGTGTGTGTGTGTGTGTGTGTGTTTGAGTTTGTGAGTGTGTGTGTTTGAGGTCAGGGTCCCTGACCTCATCTCAAGTCAGGGTGCCAGGCATCCAGCAGAGCTAAGCTCCAGAGATCCATAGTATTTTTAAGAGCTGGCGTGGCCAAAGCAAGCAGACTGAGCCTCTATCTTAATCGGATGATTTATGAAGCGAACCACATCAAGGCCAGGTGGTTTCTGTGTCTTCCAAGTCCAAGACAACGTCAGAGGGTTGAAATGTTGAAATAGTTTTTTTGGCTTCTATTTTCAACCACACAGGCTATATTTTTGGGTGATGAAAGGAAGGAGGTCGGGAATAGTACCTAATTGGGATAGAGTGGTGAAAAGGAAGTTAGAGTAGGAGATGAAGAGGTGGCTACAGGACAAGTGCAGACAACAGGAGAGTGGGGAAATGAGGACCGCATGTCATCTATCTTTAAGACGAAGTAGTTAACAAAATCGCTGGGTAGTAGGGATGTGGGGGAGTAGGGAGATTGAGGAAGGTGGAGAAGATATAAAAAAAAATTGGGATTGGAGAAGGAAGATTACAGTTTAGATTGAAAGAAGGAAATTTTAGCTGAGAGAAGAGATTGGGAAGCCAAAAGGTCGTCAGGGTGTTTGAATTTGCACCATGATCATTCAGTCGCCTGTAAGGCAGTTTTGACTGCACGCACTGAGTCAGACAACCATGGCACCAGAGGGGTTGGGTGAGCCTGTTGATAGGGGAGAGGACAGAGACAGTCCAGAGCGAAGGACTCATATGGTAGGGGGGTGCATGTTGCTAGGGTCTCTGTTACCCTGACCTCATCTCAGGTCAGGGTGCCAGGCATCCAGCAGAGCTAAGCTCCAGAGATCCATAGTATTTTTAAGAGCTGGCGTGGCCAAAGCAAGCAGACGGAGCCTCCATCTTAATCTGATGATTTATGAAGTGGACCACATCAAGGCCAGGTGGTTTCTGTGTCCTCCAAGTCCAAGACAACTTTGGAGGTTTGAAATGTTGAAATTGATTTTTGGTTTCTATTTTTAACCACACAGGTTATATTTTAAACTCTGAGCTTCCCCCGGCCTCACTTGCTCCCTTCCTCTTCAGATTGTTTTATTTAGCCTAGATAAATGTTTCAGAACAACCCACTATCTAGAATTATTCTCTCTCTCTCTCTCTCTCTCTCTCTCTCTCTCTCTCTCTCTCCCTCTCTTTCTCTGTACAGAATGCTGAAATGTTGAGCTGTTTGGCTGCTGCCGTGTTCATGTTCTTGGTTGCTGGTCTATAATTAGCTAAAGTCCTTGGGGTGATGATGGGAGTGTCCGGGATGCTGAGCCCCCAACCCCCCCCCCCCCCCCCCCCCCCCATATAACCCACCATGAGAGAGACCCCAAAAAACAACACCTCCCTAGTGCGTGGAGGTCTGCAGAGGAGCACCACCTCACTAGTGTTGAAAGAGGATCACTACCTGCCTAGTGCCTACAGAGGATCACCCCCTGCCTAGTGTGTGGAGGTCTACAGAGGAGCACCACCTCACTAGTATCTACAGAGAAACACCACCTATCTAGTGTCTACAGAGGAGCACCACCTCACTAGTGTCTACAGAGAAACACCACCCACCTAGTGTCTACAGAGGATCATCACCTCCCTAGTGTGGAGAGGTCTACAGAGGAGCACCACCTTACTAGTGTCTACAGAGAAACACCACCCACCTTGTGTCTACAGAGGATCATCACCTCCCTAGTGTGGAGAGGTCTACAGAGGAGCACCACCTTACTAGTGTCTACAGAGAAACACCACCCACCTAGTGTCTACAGAGGATCATCACCTCCCTAGTGTGTGGAGGTCAACAGAGCGTTATCATCAGACAAACGCTGGCCAGTCGGTTGGAGGTAAGATAAACACATCAATAATCGGTGGTTGTGGAAGGAGCAACATGAGTGAAATATGCAGCTTGAGAAGTTAAGACCACCATGACTTCTATCTGAAGCAATATGAGCTATCTGGGAAACAGGAGAGGTGGTTTCAGCAGTCGTAATGCCAGTTGAAATATTAGAGATGATGGAAATGGACCGACAGTCATATACACAGTCAGAGTTAGAAGAAATAAAGAACTGGTAAAAGGTGATGTAGGTAAGATTTAAGAGTTATTATTTTAGTAATTTGTTTGAAATGGCATAGCCATCTGTCAGCTATTAGGGAGTGAAATGTGAGAATATCTGTTTCTAGTTGACTGCGCCTGCCTCTGTATGAGACCATTTAGATTTTAGATTGCTCCCGGCTCATTTCTGACCAATCACAGGGCATTTCTTCCTTGATTAGATTGGGGAATCCATCATCAACCATCCTGTCAATCACAGGCCCTGTTGACACCTGGCATCAGCATGCGTCTTGAATATCCGATCACAAGTGGATAGCTCTAAGTACGTTAGTTCACACCTGCCGTTCTTCTCGATTGACCACTTGTGATTGGATCTCACTTCTCCGTTCTATATGCAATTAAACATACATACATGCTTAGGCTTATGACGTCCGTTGAGTAGGCGGTCCTTCAATGTGGCACAGGACACAGTGTACACACTGCTGAAGGAATGTGGCCATATGCTACCCAGACTACTTCTAAATTTGGTCTGCGTGATCAGATCTCAATGCCACCTGTACTTAGAGTGGTCCACTTGCGATTGGATCAGCCTAGATGCATGCTTATGTTAGGTGTGAACAGGGCCACAGGTGCCTGAAATGCAGCACTTCTCATTGGCAGACAAACGTAGGGAGGAAGGGATCAGAGAGGGAGGGGATGTGTTTTTGCTAGTCCAGTTTCCAAATCTTGTTCTGTTCTTTTTTTTTGCTCTCTCTTTACAACTCTCGAATCTTACCTACAGCACCTTTAAAATAAACATTCTAATTTCATAATACACAATTTTTAATGAAACGTTTGTAGAGAGTGTGTGTTAGCTGAACTGAACATCTAACCAGTCTGTCCACCAGTCAGCAGAAATGGGATCTTTATCTCCGTCATACTTTGAGAAGAGGACGGCCTACCTGTTGTTGAACGAGGAAGAGGATAATGAAGATGGAAGAAATAAGCAACACGGTAACAAAACGTCTGAAATGTTTCCAGCAGTGGACTGATTGATGACCTCAATGTGCTTCCTAAACCAGCCTTCTGCAAATGTAGAGATAATGTCAGAAACACAGTCTCATAGGTCTATAATGTAACAACATCTGTGAGACAACTCCAATTCTTCCAGAATGCTGCGTGTTTTACCTAAGGCTAATAAAGCAGACCGCATATCTCCAGTGCTAACATCACTGCTGTGGCTTACTGTTTGGCAGTTCATTATATGACTAATAGTTGATAAAGTGCTAAACGGTTAAACTCTGACCTGCTTGTGCATTCTGGGTCAACTAGAGCTCTTAGGTCATCATAGGCATGCTCACTGTTCCCAGGGTTCAACAAATCACGGCGAAGCAGCTTCTAGTTCTATCTAGTGCCACACATCTAGAACATCTATTTTCTATCTACCACCAAATATCTAGAACTACCTTCTAGTTTCCATCTACCACATATGTAGAACTAACTGCTAGTTTCTATCTACAACCACATATCTAGAACTAACTTCTATCTTCCACATATCTAGAACCAACTGCTAGTTTCTATCTACCACATATCTAGAACTAACTTCTGTTTTCTATCTACCGCAGATCTAGAACTAACTTCTAGTTTCTCTCTACCACATATCAATAACGAACTTCTAGTTTCTCTCTACCACATCTCAATAACTAACTTCTAGTTTCTATCTACCATAGATCTAGAACTAACTTTTACTAACTCTAGAACATGGTTTTAAAGATGCGCTGAGGGAGGGAACACAATCAGATGAGCAGGAAAGAGACAATGGAGGTGAAGAGGAAGAGGACGTGGATGAGAGAAAGGAGAGGAGAAGTCATTCATCAGAGGACGAGACAGATGTTGACGAGGAGGACTGTCGTGAGATAGAGAGTAGGAAGTCATCCGGCAGGGTCTGCGATTCTGATGACTCTACAGGTGAGGAACCTGCTTTAAACATCTACACACATGATGATTCAAGAGAAGTGTCTCCACCATGATAATAATGTGACAGCTTGAAGCTAGTAGCTGATTGGATGAGAGGTAAAGTGTTGTTCGTCTCCTCTCAGGGGAACAGGAAGTGAGGCAGGAAAGGAAGCCAGCCTGGGCTCCCAGCTTCCTGTGCAGGAATGGTAGAGACGTGTACCACTACGCCGGCAATGACATCGTCATCTACGAATCCATCGACTCCTATGGATCAGTGATGTGGCCTGCGGTTAGTTACCCTGATCACATGATCCAGCATGACCCTGGTCATATGACCCTGGCCCAATGATCCAACATGACCCTAGTCACATGACCCAACATGGCCCTGGTCAGGGACAAGATCAGACATAACAGGTACTGGAGGTTTCCAGAACGCCCAGACCACCACCTCATTCTCTGGTTGGTTTGTCCTGCAGGCGCTGGCGCTCTGTTCATACCTGGAGTCCAACCGGCTGGAGACAGATCTACTGGGGAAGAGAGTTCTGGAGCTGGGGGCTGGAACCGGCCTTGTGGCCATCGTTTCTTGTCTGCTGGGTTGGTCTACAGATCAGACCCACCACCACCACCATCTACCAAGACCGACCACCTACCCAGACCCACCACCTAGCTAGACCCACCACCATCACCTACCCACCACCACCAACTACCCAGACCGACCACCTACCCAGATGAATCACCTACCAGACCCACCACCACCTACCCAGACTTACCACCATGATCTACCCAGACCCACCACCACCTAGACCAGGGGTCAGCAACCCCTGGCTCTGGAGCCTCATGCGGCTCTTCCACCCTTCTGCAGTGGCTCTCTGTAGCTTTGAAAAAAATTGAAGTAAATAATGGCTATTTAAATCTTTTCTTTTAAAGGCAACACCTCTTATTTTGGAGATCAAGGTGATACTGTGACACTAAAATAACTTTAAAAAAAAAGTGTTTTGTCAACCAAAATAAACGTCACATCCTACAACTACAAATTTCATAAATACAATAAACAACGGGCTATTAGTTATTTTATATTTTGTATAACTCTATATCAAACTTTATACGCTGTGTTGTCTTCATTTTAGGGATCAAATAGGTTTTGTGGCTCCAGATTAGTTTTATTTGGTGGGAGAGGGACCAAAACTGGCTCTTTTGATAGTGAAGGTTGCAGACCCCTAACCTAGACACACCACCATCCCCCACCCACCACCACCTACCAGACCCACAACCACCTATCCACCACTACCGACTAACCAGAGCAGAGATTCCCAGTGACATGGTACAAAATATACTGCTCAAAAAAATAAAGGGAACACTTGGAGTTACATTGTGCTGTTTAAGTGTTCCCTTTATTTTTTTGAGCAGTATATTTTGCCCCTAGCCAAAATAATTGTAGCAAATTAATGTTTGATACGATACGAGGAATCGACGATAGTAAATGGATGTATCACTGGCAAACTGAAAAGTGCGTGGGGAAATTGGCAAGACTTTATATCAGCGCGTTGTTGCTTTTTATATCATTGGTGCTGCAGAGCCGCGTAAGAAAATATGTTGCGGGTTAGTTTGTTTCTATTCATTACGTAGGGCCTACAGTATATAAAAACTATACATTAAAAGAGAGGCCATGGGGCCGTGGCCTCCGTACCAGTGCGGCCCATTTATTTTTTATTTTGTCATGCCAGGGCCCCAGGGCCCCCCCCCCCCCCCCCCCCCCCCGGGCATTCCTGAACCTACCCACCAACCCTTAGCCCCCACCACCACTTAAAGAGCAAGTGAACCAACCCTCTGTTTCACATGGAATTCAAACACAGATAAAAAGAGTTCTAGGGAGGAGGGGGGTGATTTACGACCCATGGCAACTTTGATACAGTTGTTGTGTATGCACATTAACACTGACCTCATGTCTACTGAACTCATGTCTAATGATCTCATATCTCTACTGTCCTCATGTCCAAAGTGGAAGTAGTGACCTCATGTCTCTACTGACCTCATTACTCTAGTAGAGGTACTGACCTCATATCTCTACTGACCTCATATCTACTGACCTCATTACTCTAGTTGAGGTACTGACCTAATTTTTTCTGTGTTTAGGAGCTGCAGTAACAGCTACAGACCTGCCAGATGTCCTGGGGAATTTAACAGCTAACGTGATGCGTAACACCAGGGGGCGCTGTCGCTACACGCCACAGTTCACTGCGCTCTCCTGGGGTCACGACCTGGAGCGATCCTTCCCACGGTCGCTCCACCACTACGACTACGTGCTGGCAGCTGACGTCGTCTACCACCATGACTTCCTGAAGCAGCTTCTGCTCACCATGGAGCACTTCTGTCAGCCGGGAACCACTCTGCTCTGGGCCAACAAGGTCCGCTTCAGCACCGACCTCACCTTCACACACAGCTTCCAGCAGAGCTTCCACACACAGCTGCTACTTGAGGATGGAGACATGAAAATATACAAGGCCACGAGTAGGGAGGAAGGAGACATGAAGATCTAAAGGAAGGAAGGAGACATGTAGATATATACATGGCCACAAGTAAGGAGTAGGAGATATATAGTGATAACGGAGAAATTCACTACTGCATTCTGCTGTACAGTCAAGGCACTTAATAAGCTCAATTTAGTTTATTACTAAAGATAATTAAGTTAACACACTGCGCAACACTGCTGTGAATGGGCTGTGATCCATCATCCTGAACTCTTACAAGAATATTTGCTGTTATCTATTTTGTGAAGTACCATACTTACTGTGTGCTTTCAACAACTTTTTACATTGTTGGTGTGTAATAAAATGATAAACTTGTTAATGCATTTATAGGATTACTGACTGAAGAAACTAAGAACGGTGTCAGATTAGAATATATAAATATACATATGTTCAACGATGTACAATCTCACACCATTTCTATCTATGATCAGATGATGAAAAAAAAGATGGTGGAAGCGTATTTAAAATCTTCAAAATCATTTTATTGTCATCTTCCTCTGTTGATATACTTCCATACAGGCGAGGTGAAATAATGATAATGTGACGTCTTTAAAACAATACAACAAAAACTCAGGCCCGGACGTAACACATTGGCGTTTCCTTGGTGTGTGAATCTATTGAGTCGGCACCCAGCAAACGCTGGGCGTTGAGGACGGACTGGTCCTGATAGTTAAGGCCTTCAAACACTCAACCCCAAAACACCAACTGTTGGCAACACACAAAACCGACGTGACAGAACAGGATTGATAAATACACGAGATGGAGGTGTGGGGTTTCTAAGGGTTTACCCTGTTATCACCTGCAAATAATATCCTGTCAATCAAGGAGAGGCTCAGCCTATAAGAACGCGTCTGAGGCAACAAGACCCGCACCGAGAGGAAGACAGAGGTGTGATGGACAGCTGTTGCTAAGACGGTATTCAAATCTCTGTTGTCTAAGTCAAAATTTAGACAACACTTTAGCGACAGCTGCTCAGCTCTCTGGGAGGATCAAACGCTTCTGCAAACAGGACGCTGTGCTATTAAATGATCAAACAAAAAAGGGTAGAAGGATGCAAGTAGCAGATGAATGACCCGACAGATAGTCTTCCCAGGATTAAAAATGCTGTTAAATTCAAACAAACCTAAATGTTTTCCCCAAACTGTTTGTTTTCCTTCCATATTTAGAAGACATGCATATATGCAAACTAAGTCATGGAGAGTACTAGATACGTTTGATATTCTTATATTGCCTTTAGATATGTGTATGTACAGTAGATATAGAGGTTCATTTCACAGAGGAGGATCATAGAGGGTTCTACAGACAGTGAGGTGGTGGTGGAGGTATAGTCTGTCAGTTGTGGTAGAAAGTCTGAATATATCTTCAATTCAGAGAAGATTTAGTCTCGCCTGTGGCTGAACAAACCCTTACCCATCCTAACAAACCAATTGAGTAACCCTCAACCAAACTGTGTCATTAGCCTAGCATAAGTCTAGCTTAAGGCTTGTGTTAAGCTAGCGTTAACCTAGCATTAGGCTAGCGTTAGCGTGAGAGTAAAGCTAGCGTTAAGCTAGAATTAGGGTGAGGGTTAGGGCTAGCATCAGGGTAGCATTAGGCTAGTGACAGAATAGGTTCAGGCTTGCATTAGGCTAGCATCAGACTACCTTCAGGTTAGCAGTAGCCTGGCATCAGGCTAGCGTTTGCTTGATGTGAATGTCTAGATGGTTGCAGGGCAGCAGCTGGCTGAAGGATCATTTCCCTGGGTTTGATTTCATCATCATCCTTATCTTCATTATCATGAGAAAACACCACATTCTCATCCTTTACATGGACCAGAGTGTGTGTGTGTGTGTGTGTGTGTGTGTGTGTGTGTGTGTGTGTGTGTGTGTGTGTGTGTGTGTGTGTGTGTGTGTGTGTGTGTGTGTGTGTGTGTGTGTGTGTGTGTGTGTGTGTGTGTGTGTGTGTGTGTGTGTGTGTGTGTGTGTGTGTGTGTGTGTGTGTGATTAGAAGGGTGTGTGCGTGTGTATGTTTGAGGGTTAAAAGGGTGTGTAAGTTAAAAGGATGTGTGTTAGAAGGGTGTGTGTATGTTAGAACAGGGTGTGTGTGTTAGAATGGTGTGTGTGTGTGTGTGTGTGTGTGTTAGAAGGGGGTGTATTCTGCAGGGTACAAGACAGGCAGCCAGTTCTGGGTGAAGGTGGCGGAGTAGGTCCATCCAAGATGGTGCATCAACTGGAAACAGGAAACAGGGGATTACATCACTGTCAATCAAATGTTTCATCAGATTGGTCATTTAAAATGCATGCTAGATTCCCATTTCTATAACTTGACACTGAATACGAGATACAGGTTCAGATAGTCTAGTAAGCGGTCCCCTGGTCTAGTTACTGATCTCCTGATCTTGTTAGCGATCTGTCCCCTGGTCTTGTTAGCGATCTGTCCCCTGGTCTTGTTAGCGATCTGTCCCCTGGTCTAGTTAGCGGTCTGTCTACTGGTCTAGTTAGTTAGCGGTCTCACGGTCTAGTCAGCAGTCTGTCTCATGGTCTAGTTAGAGGTCTGTCTCCTGGTCTGGTTAGAGGTCTGTCTCCTGGTCTAGTTAGCGGTCTGTCTCCTGGTCTAGTTAGCGGTCTGTCTCCTTGTCTAGTAAGTAGTCTGTCTCCTGGTCTAGTTAGCGGTCTGTCTCCTGGTCTAGTTAGAGGTCTGTCTCCTGGTCTAGTTAGCGGTCTGTCTCCTGGTCTAGTTAGCGGTCTGTCTCCTGGTCTAGTTAGCGGTCTGTCTCCTGGTCTAGTAAGTAGTCTGTCTCCTGGTCTAGTTAGAGGGTTGTCTCATGGTCTAGTTACCGGTCTATCTCATGGTCTAGTTAGCGGTCTGTCTCAAGGTCTAGTTAGCGGTCTATCTCATGGTCTAGTTAGCGGTCTGTCTCCTGGTCTAGTTAGCGGTCTGTCTCTTTATCTAATTATCGGTCCCCTGGTCTAGTTAGCATCCCCTGGTCTATTTAGCGGTTTGTCTGACCTGGATGCAGTTCTTCAGGTTGTCCTTGCTGGGTTTGTCCTCCGCCATCTTAGATGCATACTTCAAGGCGCGGCCGTACATTCTGTTTACCAGCGCGTGTTTATAGGAGAAGGTTAACACCTGGGGGTAGATATAACATAAATATTATAACGTAAAGAAACATAAGCCCTGCAGGGATAACCACAACCAGACATCATGCCGCAAGACGGGCTGTAGGCCTACCCGACCAACTGTTTACTACAGCATTGTTACCTTGATAACCAACTACAGCGTTGTTACCTTGGTAACAAGCTACAGCATTCTTCCATTGGTAACCAACTACAGTGTTGTTACCAAGGTAACTAAACTACAGTTTTGTTACCTTATTAGCTAAACTACAGCATTGTTACCATGGTAACTAAACTACAGCATTGTTACCTTGGTGTCGGTGAGCTCTGCCCACTTCTGGACCTCCCAGAAGGTTTCCATGAGGTTTTTCTCCAGGCTCGGCTGGCAGTCCTCAGAGCTGCTGCCCACTTGTTCCTCAGGTCCCTGGGGTCCCTCCCCCTCCCCCAGAGCCCCTGCCCCCTCCCCCTCCTGGGGGGGCAACAGGAGCTGGTCAGCCAGCGCACATCCCTTCCTACACAGAGCATCTAACAGAGACGTCTTCTGCTTCTCCATGTCACTGGAACACATACACAGAAAATCAATGTCACAAGTTTGAATATGATGATAATGGATAATTGTTTTATATAAAGACGCATTGTGTGAGATTGGGCAACTTCCAGTTCGTAGGTGGGAAACAGAATTGAAAAACTCCATAACAGAGTTCTGTCCATTCTATCTGGCTGCAACTGTGTGATGTAGTTTATGTTTATATGGTTGTAGTTTATGGTTATAGTTTATATGGTTGTAGTTTATGGTTTGTGTTAATCCTGCTGGTACCTCTTTATAGTGGCAGCGTCAGGTCGTGGGTCGGTCTTCAGGGTGAGGTGAACCGCCAGTGCCGTTTGGTCGATGAGGGACAGGACCTGGTCTGCTGCTGTCACCACATCAGAGAGATGCTTCACACGCTCCTGCACACACACACACACACACACACACACACACACACACACACACACACACACACACACACACACACACACACACACACACACACACACACACACACACACACACACACACACACACACACACACACACACACACACACACACACACACACAACTTAAGAGCCAGGACAGAAAGAGATACAGACAGATGGAGTGACAGACAGACAGACAAGTGTACCTTCTCAGCATCCAGCTGATGGAGTCTCTGGACGTGCAGCGGAAGGTAGGAGGAGTACAGCTCCTTCAGCTCCTCATACACGCTGCTGCCTTCCAGCCTGGCACACAGGAAGAGACATCACATTGGTGACCCATTCAGTTAAACTACAAATAATAATGAAACAATTACAATAACAAAACTACTAATAGAATGGTTATACGTTTTTAAAGTACATTTAATAATACTAATAGTACTGATACCAGTAATAATAGACAAAAAGGACAATGGACGTCGTAGTCACTACAAATAGTTATAGTATTAATAGTTCTAACAATAGTGCTGATTATAGTACCAATAAAAAAAACTATTAATAGTACAAATAAAAGTACTATAAATAGTTATAATAATATTATTAATAGTAGTAATACCATTAATAGTATAGTGTAGTAGTGATTGTGCAACTATTGTAATAAAAGTGCTAATGATAGTAACAGTAACAGTAATAAGGGTACAAATAGTAATCACTTTGTCATCCACTGTATCTTGAGGTCTCTCATGGCCTCGATGAACTCCTCCTTTACGCTCTTCTCCTTCTCTTCTTCCTTCTCCTTTCCTCCTTCCTTCTCCTTCCCTCCTTCCTTCTCCTTCCCTCCATTCTTCACCTTGTTAGGGGGAGGGATCAGGTGGTACACCACGGGAACCACATCCTGTCAACACACACGGACTTCCTGCTTTACATAGTAAGAGTCCCCATTTGTACGTGATGGGAAGGACTTTTACTTTGCTAGTCATCAACATCATCATCATCCCTCACCCCAACAACACTTGACCCCTGACCCTAAGCTCCTCGCTGCTGTATTACATCAGAACGTATGATACCATCCGTGGTCGCCCAACCGTGTGAGGGTGCAACTATAGAGTGACTACTGGTGCTTCGACAGTACACACACGCAACATACCATGTTTAAAACAAGGGTATCCAATTACTTTACTGTACTTAGTTACTCTACCTTAATTCACCCTGTTGTACAATGTTGGGATATAATAATAAAGAATAGGCCTTCATTGCTTAGTTAGGCTACTATATTTCAGTCTGTTGTGCAATGTTGGGATCTAATAATAATGACAATAAGGCATTATTATTAATATATAATATGAAAGAATGGATAATAATTAATCAAGCAGTTGAGAACTTTACTCTTCGCTTATGGCAATGTGTGTCCGACACAAGAAGACACACAATTATTGTGTTGTTTTATATTATAGCCTATCTGATTGACTCATTTAATATACAGTATCTCACAAAAGTGAGTACACCCCTCACATTTTTGTAAATATTTGAGTATATCTTTTCATGTGACAACACTGAAGAAATGACACTTTGCTACAATGTAAAGTAGTGAGTGTACAGCTTGTATAACAGTGTAAATTTGCTGTCCCCTCAAAATAACTCAACACACAGCCATTAATGTCTAGACCGCTGGCAACAAAAGTGAGTACACCCTTAAGTGAAAATGTCCAAATTGGGCCCAAAGTGTCAATATTTTGTGTGGCCACCATCATTTTCCAGCACTGCCTTAACCCTCTTGGACATGGAGTTCACCAGAGCTTCACAGGTTGCCACTGGAGTCCTCTTCCACTCCTCCATGACGACATCATGGAGCTGGTGGATGTTAGAGACCTTGCACTTCTCCACCTTCCGTTTGAGGATGCCCCACAGATGCTCAATAGGGTTTAGGTCTGGAGACATGCTTGGCCAGTCCATCACCTTTACCCTCAGCTTCTTTAGCAAGGCAGTGGTCGTCTTGGAGGTGTGTTTGGGATCGTTATCATGTTGGAACACTGCCCTGCGGCCCCGTCTCCGAAGGGAGGGGATCATGCTCTGCTTCAGTATGTCACAGTACATGTTGGCATTCATGGTTCCCTCAATGAACTGTAGCTCCCCAGTGCCGGCAGCACTCATGCAGCCCCAGACCATGACACTCCCACCACCATGCTTGACTGTCGGCAAGACACACTTGTCTTTGTACTCCTCACCTGGTTGCCGCCACACGTTTGACACCATCTGAACCAAATACGTTTATCTTGGTCTCATCAGACCACAGGACATGGTTCCAGTAATCTATGTCCTTAGTCTGCTTGTCTTCAGCAAACTGTTTGCGGGCTTTCTTGTGCATCATCTTTAGAAGAGGCTTCTTTCTGGGACGACAGCCACGCAGACCAACTTGATGCAGTGTGCGGCGTATGGTCTGAGCACTGACAGGCTGACCCCACCCCTTCAACCTCTGCAGCAATGCTGGCAGCACTCATACGTCTATTTCCCAAAGACAACCTCTGGATTTGACGCTGAGCACGTGCACTCAACTTCTTTGGTCGACCATGGCGAGGCCTGTTCTGAGTGGAACCTGTCCTGTTAAACCGCTGTATGGTCTTGGCCACCGTGCTGCAGCTCAGTTTCAGGGTCTTGGCAATCTTCTTATAGCCCAGGCCATCTTTATGTAGAGCAACAATTCATTTTTTCAGATCCTCTTCAGTTCTTTGCCATGAGGTGCCATGTTGAACTTCCAGTGACCAGTATGAGGGAGTGTGAGAGCGATGACACCAAATTTAACACACCTGCTCCCCATTCACACCTGAGACCTTGTAACACTAACGAGTCACATGACACTGGGGAGGGAAAATGGCTAATTGGGCCCAGTTTTGACATTTTCACATAGGGGTATACTCACTTTTGTTGCCAGCGGTTTAGACATTAATGGCTGTGTGTTGAGTTATTTTGATGGGACAGCAAATATACAATGTTATACAAGCTGTACACTCACTACTTTACATTGTAGCAAAGTGTCATTTCTTCAGTGTTGTCACATGAAAAGATATACTCAAATATTTACGAAAAATGTGAGGGGAGTACTCACTTTTGTGAGATGCTGTATTTGGTTTGTTTCAGACTGATAGAACACGCAATTACATCCGCGATGATGAATTCAGTCATTTGATATTAGCTTCCTAATCTTAATAGCTAATTGAAAAGAGTACACATTGGACAATGTTTCTCATAGTTCCCCAAGTGTCCTTGATATAAATTTAAAAAAGCATTGAATATCAATATCAGCGATCTACTGGTTTGAAATATTTTGGTCTTTAGACCAAAACTAATCTGAAAGAAATCAGTTCTTTTTCAAGTTAATTTTTGAGCCACCAGGGCTTCTATCTGCTTCTCGTGTCATGGTACCTCGCGTGGGTGTACCATCAAAAAATCGCAAGTCACACGGTTGGGAGCTAGTGTCTTCTGTCCTGCGAGAAGTTTAATGGACGATTGGGATGGACCACCCTGTTAGTTACTAATTAACAGATAAGTTAGTTAGGGTGGATCCATCATATCGGTTCTAAATGAGCGGGATATTGCTGACCACCAGTTCAGATCATGTGAGCATGTCTATGGTTACCCTTACCCTGACCCCTAACCCTAGCTGAGGGGTACAGGACCACCCCATGGGGGTAGAGAGAGACAGAGAGCAAGAGCTAAACTCACAGCGATAGAGACAGACCTGGTAGAGAGAGCATAGGAGCCAAAGAGAGCGAGAGAGAAAGAACAAACCCTGGTAGAGAGCGCATAGGAGCCAGAGAGCGAGAAAGCGAGAACCCCGGTAGAGAGAGCGTAGGAGCCAGGGACAGAGTTAAAGGGAGTCTATCTCTTCCAGTACCTTCTTAAACTTGCCTTGTCGTTTTGCAGAAGCCTGCCCCTGGTGGTCAGAACAAGACACAGTCAACACCTCTACCAACACCTGCTCTCACTGTAGTTTACTTTTCTCTTTTTAAAGACACAAAGGTACATTCAAAAGCAATAGGTAGCGGAACAGAGAGGGAAACTCATTTAAAAGAGTTGCTACCAGTTGTGTATTTTTGTAGCACGCAGCTAACTAGCCTAGCATGCGGCCAGGTGTGTTACACGGTTCTATGGGTTCTGTGGAGGGCGAATTAGGAGACAGGAAGTCAGAGACTGCAGACAGGAAACACTCACAGCCTTCTTGCCAAACTCGCTCTTGGGAACGACCAGGGAACCGGTGAGGTAACAGCCTGAACACGTTCCCTTAGGAACCCTGAGAGAGTGAGAGGTAGAGAGAGAAAGATGGAGTCAGAGCAACTTGCTACTTTCTTGAGACTTCAATCCCTGGAGAGGAAACCCTGATTTGACCAATACACAGGGAGACAGATTCATATTAACCCCCCCCCCCCCCCCCCACCCCCACACACACACACACACCCCCAGAGTGAGCAGGAACTACTTGTCGTCAGGCAGTGAGGTGGTGCAGAAGGGTTGGGTGAGGGTAGGTGCCCTACTTGTCAGGCAGGGAGGTGGTGCAGAAGGGTTGGGTGAGGGTAGGTGCCCTACTTGTCAGGCAGGGAGGTGGTGCAGAAGGGTTGGGTGAGGGTAGGTGACCTACTTGTCGTCAGGCAGTGAGGTGGTGTAGAAGGGTTGGGTGCTGCCTGGGCACATGGTGAGGGAAGTGGTCTTCTTCTTGGCGGAGAGTGCGGCGCGGTGAGTCTCGTAGATGTCCAGACTGAGCGTGCTCGGGAGGCGGTGTGACACCACGAAGGGGAGGTCCTTGATGCGCTCCAACTCACTGGACTGCTCATGACGGACCTGCAGTCTGACGGTGTAGTCGCCCTTCTCCAGCTTCAGAGAGTACTGCAGGGGGTGGTTAGGAGACGGGCGAGTTAGGGTCCTGTTAAAAGTCTAATATCTATACATGAAATTAGTCATGAAACCAGTAGATAGTAACAACCAGATGAATTATACCTGTTGAGGATAGGGGGTACCAGGTGATTTATACCTGTTGAGGGTAGGGGGTACCAGGGCTATATACCTGTTATGGGTAGGGGGTCCTGGGGCTATACCTGTTGAGGGTAGGGGGTACCAGGTAATGTATACCTGTTGAGGGTAGGGGGTTCCAGGCAATCTATACCTGTTGAGGGTAGGGGGTACCAGGTTATTTATAGCTGTTGAGGGTATGGGTACCTGGTGATTTATACCTGTTGAGGGTAGGGGGTACCAGTTTATCTATACCTGTTGAGGGTAGGGGGTCCCAGGTTATTTATAGCTGTTGAGGGTAGAGGGTACCAGGTTATTTATAGCTGTTGAGGGCAGGGGGTCCCAGGTTATTTATAGCTGTTGAGGGTATGGGTACCAGGGTTGTACCTGTAGAGGGTTGGGGGTACCAGGTTATATATACACCTGTTGAGGGTAAGGGGGTACCATGGTTATACCTGTTGAGGGTAGGCGTCTCCTGACCCCAGCAGTCTCTTGTTGCTGTCGAACATCATCCACAGCTGGCTGTCGAACTCTGACTCATAGAGCAGCTCACACAGCAGAGGGCAACTAGGGGTCACCTCCCCACTCTTAGGCTGAGACACACACACACACACACACACACACACACACACACACACACACACACACACACACACACACACACACACACACACACACACACACACACACACACACACACACACACACACACACACACACACAAACCACTATACCTCTCTGAAAAGTGTATGTTATTGTCTAACTAGAATATATAACTTGTAATCTATAAAATGAGTTGGGATCTGTTTCAAGAGGCTGGATATCCAGTTAACTGGATATGTTAAGTTAGACATCAGGGAAAGCCAAATTTCTGGGTTTCAGATATAAAGATCAGAATCAGATTTAGTATATTTGCTCATACAAGAGGCATAAACGATACAAGCAACATGATATAAGCAAAAGATTAATCATATATTGAACCAAAATAATACAAACGTAATATGAATTCACAATATTTACACACCGAGATATTAAGACCTATACATTATCAATGATGTAGGCAGTGAAAGGCTAAGAGACAATGAGAGGAATAGAGGCTATGCAATGGGTATGAGCCATGTACACCATAATTAGATTAAATTTAATTATATCTAGTGGGGTCTAGCGGTACTGTAGCCGAGCCGCGGGATCGTAGCAGAGCCGCGGGGTCTAGCGGTATCGTAGCAGAGCCGCGGGGTCTAGCGGTATCGTAGCAGAGCCGCGGGGTCTAGCGGTATTGTAGCAGAGACGCGGGGTCTAGCGGTATCGTAGCAGAGCCGCGGGGTCTAGCGGTACCGTAGCAGAGACGCGGGGTCTAGCGGTATCGTAGCAGAGCCGCGGGGTCTAGCGGTATCGTAGCAGAGCCGCGGGGTCTAGCGGTACCGTAGCAGAGACGCGGGGTCTAGCGGTATCGTAGCAGAGCCGCGGGGTCTAGCGGTATCGTAGCAGAGCCGCGGGGTCTAGCGCCAGCAGCGACGTGTGCTTTTTGGCATTAGGCGTGGGGTCTATTAGTATTTTTGAGGGACTCCACAATGAGTCGCAGAAGAAAACCACAGGAGATTAAACCAAAAAAGATGAATACACCTTATTAACATTGTTTTGTAAGGCAATTTATGATTTTGATGCATGAGCAAAGTATTTTACTACAGTAAGCTGTGTCGTCAACTAGAAATGAACCTTTCTTAAAAAATTTATAGATGAATATACTATTATAATAGGCATTCACATTATTTTACCACAAGTTTAAAAGAAAAACTGCCAGGCAAACACAAGCCGGTTACAATGAGTCTGACAGAGTCTCTCAATGGCAAAATAACAGATTAGGCTTCAACCAATAAAAGCATTGAAATAGCAATAATGGCTTGGGAATTCTCTGATTCACATGCAACTTTATAACCGTATTAACCTAAAAACCTCATAATTGCGTATTGCATATAACTTGATCTGCACATTATTGGATTTCGTATATATATATTAAAAAAAAAATCGGTTTATAGTATTACCCTGTAATATACTTAGAGCTTTCTATTACATTTATCTTTATATATTTTTATCTTTCTAGAATATTATGCCCTAAATAGGTAGTTGCTGGTGACTTGTCATTCGAATTTCAGTGTCCAATCTGACTGTGTTGTTCTGTGTATATGTCAATAAAAGACCAAATTGACAGTGCAGGGAAGGGCTCACTTGAGGGAGAGTTCAGGTTTAAGTTGAAAGATATCCTAACCTGCTACTTGAAACTTCCCTGGAGGAAGGTGTATGTTATCGTATAAATAAAATAACGTCTAGTATAGAACTGACCTGTTATTGTAGCACTATAATATATAGTATAAAACTGACCTCGTGGAAGGTGTATGTTATTATATTAAAATATTAATATATAGAATAGAACGGACCTGTTATTGTAGAACTATAATAATATATGGTATAGAAATAACCTGTTATTGTAGAACTATAATATATAATACAGAACTGACCGGTTATTTTAGAACTGTAATGATACATAGCATAGAATTTTAATATGAAGTACTGACCTGGTGGAAGGTGTAGGTGAGCTGCATCTCGTACAATTGTCTGTTGTCGGGCAGAACGTCTCGCAGACCCAGAGCTCTGATCTTATAGTTTACTGGCCTACACACAGACACACACACATTTCAATGTTTCAAGTGTATGTTCATGTGCGTGTACGTGTGTGTGTATAATGTGCATTACCTCAGTGGTTGTACCCAAGACTTGAGTGTGATGTTGGGAGCTACGTCTTCGTATCTGAGAGGAGATGACACCTCAAAGCTCGTCACTCCCTCTGATGCATTCTGGGAAAAAGACCCAACCACACTGTCAACATCTATGACTGTTCATCATGTGTGCAGGGGGGAGTTGTGTGTGTGTGTGTGTGTGTGTGTGTGTGTGTGTGTGTGTGTGTGTGTGTGTGTGTGTGTGTGTACTTACGTTGTGCAGGGGAGAGTAGTGTTTGTGTGTGTGTGTACCTACGATATGCAGGGGGGAGTAGTGTTTGTGTGTGTGTGTGTGTACCTACGATGTGCAGGGGGTTGTAGTGTTTGTGTGTGTTTACAATGTGCAGGGGGGAGTTGTGTGTGTGTACTTACGTTGTGCAGGGGGGAGTAGTGTTTGTGGGTGTGTGTACCTACGATGTGCAGGGGGTTGTAGTGTTTGTGTGTACTTACGTTGTGCAGGGGGGAGGGGTGTGTGTACTTACGATGTGCAGGGGGGAGGGGTGTGTGTACTTATGATGTGCAGGGGGAGGGGTGTGTGTACTTACGATGTGCAGGGGGGAGGGGTGTGTGTGCAGACCATGGAAGGAGAGGGTGTAGTCCACGGTCACATCTCCCAGACTGGCCCACCAGCGAGCGATACACACCTCCACGATACGGCCTGGCTACACACACACAAACGTTACAAACACAATATAGACCTGACTAGAGATAAACACACTTTTTTTGGGTGCTGCTGGACGTTGGGTGGTGCAGCATGTTGGGGTGGTGTAGGTATCTATAAGTAGTATTCTGGGGAGATATAGCAGTATTGTGGGAGGTTTAGCAGTATTTTGGGTGGTAAAGCAGTGTTTTGAGAGATATAGCAGTATTTTGTGTGGTGAAGCAGTATTTCTGATAGTGTAGCAGTATTTTGGGAGATGAAGCAGTATTTTGCAGAGGTATACAGATTTTTTGTGAGGTGTAGCAATATTTTGAGAGGTGAAGGAGTGCTTTGGGGTGGTGTAGCGGTATTTTGGGAGGTGTAGTAGTCTTTAGGAGAGGTGTAGCAGTGTTTGGGAGGGGTAGCATATTTTGGGGAGATGTAGCAGTATTTTGGAAGATTAAGTAGGGCTTAGCAGTATTTCGGGAGGTGTAGCAGTGTTTTCGAAGATTAAGCAGGGCTTAGCAGTATTTCGGGAGGTGTAGCAGTATTTTGGTGAGGTGAAGTAGTATTTTGGAAAGTGAAGCAATATTTGGTGAGGTGTAGTAGTAGTATCTTTGGGAGGTATAGCAGTGAGAGGTTAGGCAGTATTTCGGAAAGTGTAGCAGGATTTGGGGGGTGTAGCAATATTTGGGGGCAGTAGCAGTGGGAGGTGTAGCAGTAGCAGTTGGAGGTGTAGTAGTATTTGGGGGGGTGTAGCAGTGGGAGGTGTTGGTACCAAGACAGGGAAGGCTTCCGTCAGCGAGCCCTTCTCCAGCAGAGAGGCAAACTTGTAGAACTCATTGGCGCGGTAGGCCTTCTGCTTCACCAGGTGGACAGCATGGAGCACGAACTTGGAGGACACATCCCCTGAGTGGGAGCTCAGAGTCAACTCTGAAACACACAATACACATACACATTAAATACACACTTCCTACTTACACACACACATTCAATTTACATATATACAAACACACCCATAGGGCTGGGCGATTTGGCCTAAAAATAAACCTTGCATCCAGTGTTTCCTGTAGGATTTTTCACACACACACACACACACACACACACACACACACACACACACACACACACACACACACACACACACACACACACACACACACACACACACACACACACACACACACACACACACACACACACACACACACACACACACACACACACACCTGCCCAGGAGGCCCCCGCTGGGACGGTGAAGAAGTGGCGTCTGATCTGACCCGGTCTGAAGTGGACGTCTGAGAAACACACTTCCTGGTTCCCCACCTCACTCACCCTGGGAGGGGGGAGAGACAGACAGAATGACAGAGACGGACAGAGACCAAGCGAGACAGAGAGATGGAGACAGAAAGACACAGACGGACAAAAAGACAAGATGGTTTGTAAATGTGGGAAATACAACTTTGTTGACAGGAGGGGGAGGAGACAAGAGGAGGTGGTGAATGAGGAGGAGACAAGAGGAGGTAAGACGAGTAGGTGAAAGAATGAGGGGAGGAGGTCAAATAGGAGGAGACTAGAGGAGGAGGTGAAGGAGTCTGAGGTAAAGCAGAAGTAGGAGGAAAAGACAAGAAAAGGAGGTGAAGGAGGAGACAAGAGGAGGAGGTAAAGGAGACGAGGAGGTGAAAGAGGAGGAGACAAAACAAGGTGAAGGTGGAGGAGGACACAAGAGGAGGAGATGAAGGAGACAAGAGGAGGGGGGGGAAGGAGACAAGGAGGAGACAAGAGGAGGAGGAGGTGATGAGGAGGAGACAAGAGGAGGTGTTACCTGGTAGGGATGATAACGGTGATAGGAACCCTGAATAGAGGACCACCCCCAGGAGCAGATGTATCATAACCCAGCACCTACAAACACACACAGTAACCAGGATTTGAAACAGGCAGTTTAGTAACCAAGGCCCTCATTTATCAACGTTGCGTAGAAACAGATGTGCCTAAACCATGCATAATACGTTTTTCGTCGGCTATTCTGCACACTACTCATTTAAAAGGATATGTCCGGTTTGTTAAAACCCCAGGTTAATTGCTGACATTGTCTATGTCGAAATTAGCCATGGTTTTTGTTCAACTAAGCCCCTTTCGCTGTGTAGGCTCGTTCCGAAATTGGGCAGTTGGCGATTCATTGACACCCACGAGTGTAAGCATCTCCCATAGCTGTATCTTTGTTTGTCCAACACAAGTAAGAGCATAAGAACTGACCTGGCTAGGTAACTTTCCCAATTTTGCCCACAAACGAAGAAATCCACAAGTTTAGATTCTGTGTTTACTCGAGTATGCTCACGGACTTAGAGACTGTGGCGCGCAGTTTTTTTAATTCTGAGTGCAGAGTAACATTTGAATAAGTCGCACGGGTTAGTGTAGGAGGGTGTGTTTTTTTTTTACTGATTTGAAAGCAGCATAAGCCTTCTGTGTTTAGACGCCACTGCGCATGCTCACAGACTTAGAGACAGAGACTGAGGCGAGTAGTTAGAATTCTTGATTGTTAAATGTCCTGGTCATGAGCGCGGTGAATAATTTAGGTATTACTTTCGACCCACCGGTTGGAATGGACTGGCTCAGCGGGAAAAAGTGAAATTTGTGTTCAGTTGAAAGTCGTACATTCTTACAATCGGGAACTATCCGCAATGGCGAGTTCAGAAGAATCAAAACTCCTGGATTGGTTCATTTGTGGGCACTATTGGATAAAGCTACTTGGCCAGGGCAGTTCGTATGCGCTTACTTGTGTTGGAAAAACAAAGACACAGCTACGGGAGCTGCTAAACCAATCAAACATAGTCACTCTCTCTCTCCTATATGTAACGTATAGTCTCTTTCTCTCTCATATATGTAACGTATAGTCTATCTCACTCTCTCATATATGCAACATATAGTCTCCCTCTCTCCTATATGCAACAGGTTCTGGGTTTTACTAAAGCTTGAATCTGCATTATCTCCAATTACTCATGGATGCTTACCCAACCAGCAGTTGACTGCCAACGTGGCGCAGTCACCGCCTCAAGGACTATTGTAGGCCTATTATTTAAACAATTTCGTTACGGTTTCACGCCAGCATTGTGGGGTGGATCAAGTATTTTACCCCTCCTGCGGCTTATAGAAAATGTGGCTTTATTTTCGAAAAATACGGTAGTCTCCCTCTCTACTATAGTTAATGTTTAGTCTTTCTCCCTCCGATATGCAACATATAGTCGCTCTCCCTCTCATATGTAACATTCAGTCTCTCTCTCTGCTATATGTAAAGCACAGTCTCTCTCTCTGCTATATGTAAAGCACAGTCTCTCTCTCTGCTATTTGTAACTTCTAGGCTCTCTCTCACCTCGGTGTAATGCAGTCCCTCTCTCAGCCCCTGGGGGTCGATGCGGAGGTGGAAGTGACGACATTGGTTCATCAGCTCCAGGTGGGCAGGGCTCTGCACCCATGGCGCGGAGCATGTGAGCGCCAGGTGGAGCTGGAGGGAGATCCTCTCGGAGTTGTCTACGCACACACACAAATATAAACACACCACTATTTAATGAGCTCCTCACTGTGTTTGTCTGTATGGGTGTGTGTACTGTGTATGGTGTGTGTATGGTGTGTGTGTGTGTGTGTGTGTGTGTGTGTGTGTGTGTGTGTGTGTGTGTGTGTGTGTGCACCTGTGTTCTCTGGGAACATGGGTTCAATTCCCACACAGTGGTCTGAGGGCGCCAGGATGTGGGCAGGGTCCCTGAGGTAGATGCCTCGCTGCGATCCCACGGTTACGGAGAATCCCAGGTGGCTTGTGGGTAAAGAGGCATGCTGAGTGAGGTAGTCTAGCGCCCGCTCCACCTGCCAGGAGAACAAAGTCAATAAGCTAGGAGCATGCTAACCTAACTACTTGCTAGCGTGCTACCATTAACCCTGACTCTAACACTTACAATGCTAGTGGAAGTATGCTAAACGGCCTAGCAGTAGCATGCTAACAACCTAACTGTAGCATGCTAACAGGCTAGTGGTAACATGCTAACCTAGTTAGTGGTAGAATGCTAACCAGGGTAGTGGTAGCATGTTAACCAGGCTAGCAGTTGCATGATTACAAGCAAGTGGTAGCCTGCTAACCGCCCTTTAGCCTGTGAGGATAAGACATTGTTATGATATAATGTTGAATAACATTTTATTTTACACATTAGTTAGCAGGAAGTAGGAGGTGAGCCGACAGGAAGGAGGATGTGAGTGGACAGGAAGTAGCAGGTGAGTAGACAGGAATTAGCAGGAGAGCAGACAGGAAGTAGCAGGAGACCAGACAGGAAGTAGCAGGAGAGCAGACAGGAAGTAGCAGGTGAGCAGACAGGAAGTAGCAGGTGAGCAGGTAGGAAGGCGTACCTGAAGGATTCCGTAACCCTGAGCGAACATCTCAATGTCCTCCACCCGCTGAGCCGTGTTCTCTAACGCTCTCCTCACCCCTGACACACTGGTACTGATACCAGTCTGCTTTACACCTATACACATATTACACACACACACACACACACACACACACACACACACACACACACACACACACACACACACACACACACACACACACACACACACACACACACACACACACACACACACACACACACACACACACACACACACACACACACACACACACACACACACTGATACCAGTCTGCTTTACACTTAACAGATATTATACACATTAAATACATTATATAGACCAACACACACAACGTTCTCCTCGCGCCGAAGCACTGGTGCCGACAACAGTCTGCTAGTAGGCTAGAGGTAGGGTAATGGGTTAGGAAGAAAGATTAGGGATTAGGAAGTAGGGTAAGGGGTTAGTGTTAAGGGCTAGGGGTTAGTATTAGGGTTAGGAGTAAGTGCTAAGGGTCAGGTTTAGTGTTATGTGTAAGGGGGTAGGGTTTAGTGTTAGGGGTAGGGTTAGTATTAAGGGTTTGGGTTCGTTTTAGGAGGTAGGGTTTGTGTTAAGGGTTAGTGGTAAGGGTTAGGGTTAATGTTAAGGGTTAGTGTTAGGGGGTAGGTTTTGCGTTAGTAGGTAGGGCTAGCGTTAAGGGTTAGGGGTAGGGTTAGCGATAGGGGTAGGGTTAGTTTTATGAGGTAGGGTTAGTGTTAAGGGATATTGGTAAGGGTTAATGTTTAGGGGTAGTGTTAGGGCTAAGGGTTAGTGTTAGGGGTCTAACCCACCTGAGAGAACCAGTGCGATGCCACCGCAGGCGTTGGGGGAGGACATGGAGGTCCCGTTCATCAGCTGGGTTCCCCGGAGGGTCCAGTTGGGGACGGAGGCAATCGCTCCCCCCGGGGCACTGATGCTGACACCCAGGGCGCCGTCTATGCTGGGTCCCCGTGACGACCAGGTGTACTGGTTGGCCGGGAGCTTCTCCCTCAGCGAGTACTCTGCCACCATCATGTCAGGGGTCACGTAGGCCCCCACACCTGGAGACACATACAGCGTGTTACGCACCTTAACCCCGTACCCTCTAACCCTTTATCACATAACTCTCCGCAGATGATGGCAATGCTAACATAGTCAGAAAGGTGGAGACCTCCACTGTGGAGGTCTCCACCTTTCCCTGGTCTTAAGCAACGGAATGGTTAGGGACCAAACCGAACTGAGCATAAATCAAGTTGTCTGTAGGGGACTTCTTCGGTATTGGCCAGCCAAAATACGACGCTGCACAAAACGCTTGAGTCTGGTGCATTTGGAGACCCGTTACGAGACTCGTTTGTTCGTTATTTTGAGATCTATGTATTAGGCTACCATATGTTGCATCCGGCATTTTAATAACAATAGGTATCCACAGATACTCTGTGAATACCTAATTAACAGGTTTGTCGGGTCCATAAAGTACCCTACCCATCTCGGATCCTGGGTTTCTCTCCTCTCGGACATGCATGTATATGTATAAATATTATAGGACCAAATTCCCGGGTCCAGTAGTCAGTCATTTTGGACACGTTAAGACTTCTAGTGGGATGCAAAAATATCGGTCACCATTCTAAGTCAATGGGAAAATTGTGTCATAATACAAAGCAAATTAATATTTTCTTCGTTCGGTTAGAATCTCAGTGGCTAGTTCATCTCCATATTGTTAACTTTAAGAGGTCCCGTTAGACTGTTTACATTAAATAAAAAGTTATTAACGGTTAAATATTAATGAGTTTGGCCATAGATACAGCAAGGTGGCCGATCAAATTCCGCCTTCAATGGGCCAAATATGGATAGTTTTGACTGCTGGTTGAAAAACAAAACTCAAGCAATAGCTGTAAAATGTCAAAATAATGTGAAATCTACGGCTTCATAATGGTTGTGTGTAAACCAATAAGTGACATAACAGACGCTACATCCATATTCCATACAGCCTATGGTAGGGTGTTGTCATTTATTATAACCTACCCATTACACTGCTGGGAGTTTATAATAACCTACCTATAACACTGTTAGTGGTCCCTCCAGGGCAGCCCACGGTGGACAGGCAGGGTCCGTTGTTCCCGGCGCTCGACACAAACATCACATTGTGTTTCTGCACCGCCTCTGTGATGACCTCACAGATCCTCCTGGACCAATCACAGAGAGGACACAGTCGGTCACATGACATCACTAGATAACAGATGACATCACTAGATTACATCAATAGATAACAGATCAAGCCACTAGATGACATGACATCACTAGATAACAGAAGCCACTAGCCGATGTCACTACATGACTAGATAACAGATGACATCACTAGACGACGTCACTAGATAATACGACATCACTAGATGACATCACTAGATGAATTTGCTAGTTAACAGATGACATCACTAGATAACTCACCCTGAGTTGGGCCAGTGTGTGGCCTCTCCATAGCTGTAGTTCACCAGGTCACACTTGTGTTTGATCACCTCAATCATCTGAAGTATATAACATATACAGGTCATATTATCCAACAGTTAATATTGTATAATCTAAAGTATAGTACATATGCAGTTCACATTATACAACAACAAGAAAAGAATCTAGGTTTTAATCAAAAATTGTTCATTCGTTTGAAAGAAATCTAGATTTTATTTTTAGGACTAATCGCCCAACCCTACTCCAAACTCACATAGTATTGTAGATGCAGTGAATTAAAATATTTTCTTGGGGAATAAACGCTGACTTCAACAACACCGATGGTGAAATATTCTGGTCCCCGTCTCCAAGGTACTGAGGTAATAATTGTTTACAATAACTTAATAATCTAGCCCTGTCGAAATTCTTCTGAGCCAATTCGTCATTTGCACACTTTTCCATGAGGATGCTAAAATGCTAATGCTAGGAAGGCTAATACGCAAACACACCAAGTTTCAAGTTCCTGGACCACTTAGAAGCGGACTTGTGATTATTTGAATGATGTTGGCTCATTTCCATATATTTATCTGCACATAACTGCGATTTTTAACACTAACTATAACTCATGGTTGGGCAAATCGAAAAAGCATGTGGACTACATTGTTTGACATTTGCGAGCTTCGTCCATGAGCAAAAACAAAAACTCAAGGTTTACCACACCTTTGAAGGTACAGGTACTTTGAAAAGTTACTCAGATGGACCTTATGGGTCCTTGAGGATAAAAGGTTGAGCATGTCAAATAAGACCCAGATACAAAGTTTCAGAACTTTTTGTCAAATGGGTCGGGGGGCCTGATTGTTTTACTTTGACCACAAGTGGAGACCTGCTTACGCACGGTTTCTATATGTGAATTCAATGGCGGACATGGCCAAGCAAATGCATGAGTATTAGCAAAGAAACTGGTTTACCAAAGGTAAATGTATCAAAATCCTAATTTCTCAAATAAACGGGTGGCAAAATCCACTGCCAAAAATGAATTTATCTGCCTCCATTTTTGAGAGAAAGAAATTGCCATTGTGCCGTAATCTTTCGAGCTGTCAATGAGAAACTTTAAATTAACTGGGCAACTCTGGAGCGGATATATGATTGATTGAACATTGTCAGCTTATTTCATATTCTTATTTGCACATAACAATCAATATATCAATATCAATATATATATATATAAAAACTGAATAAAAGTTTTGTTAGGCACTGAAAATAAGAATGTGTGCCACATTTGGATTATGGTTCATGACATGCAGATTTTTCAAGGTTTTCCAAAACTTTCAAGGTAAAGAAAAATCGTTATATACACTTTTATATAATTTTGCAACTCTCAGGTGTTAGCCTTGGGGTGGTTGAGTGAGTGCTTTTTCCCCATTGACTTCCATTATAAAAAAAACGCTCGGTGCAAGTTGAAATTGACACTGCAAGATCTTTTCTTGAGCCATCTACACAAAACCTTCCACATAACATGAGGGGGATGTCCTTAATGGGCCCACCAACTTTCAAATCCCTGGGCTACACTAGGGCGGAATTATGTATGATTAATTAATGCTGGCTCATTTGCATAATAGTATTTGCGCGCAGCTTCGCCATTTTCAATTCAACCAAATGTTGAAAATGGCCTGTTTCCATATGTGTGCCAAATTTGACAATTCCCAGATGTTCACCTTCAGATTTCTTTTTCTTTCCATATTAAATAATATTATAAAAATGTATTACAAAACGATATAATATTTACATTATAAAAGTAGACTGTGTAAAAAGTAGACACTGCACTTATATAGGCCAGACCTTTTGACATTGGTCTGGTGTTGATACCTCAAAAACTGTGGTAGGCGATAGTTGAAGAATAAGAAAAAAAAAAAAATAACTGAACAGTGTGGTTTGCAACGACAATTTGCAACAACTACTAAAATGCATTTCCTGCAGAAAATGCGGTGAGTGCTATAGTGCAAATTATGCTTAAACATATGTTAATAAAGCTTCACAGTTTAAGACGTATAGAAATGTTGAATAGCTAACCCCAAGTGAAAAGATTTGAACACAGTTCAAAAGTTTAAAGTTGAGTAAAATTGAGTAAGCGTAACAGTATAAACATACAAACCATTTAAATAATGTCAAACAGTTGGAAAGAAGTGTAAGAGTTAAACAAGTAGCTTAACTAAAGTGATAAAGTTTGAACCTAGGTCTAGTAGTATAAGTATTAGGATGTACTAATAATAAAGCCTTCAGCACTCACCTAATAATAATAATAGTATATTACTCACAGCTCGTATGAGTCCGGTACCCGTCTCCATGGTGCTAAGGCGCGTGTCTCCGATCTTCAGGGCCAGGATCTGAGCTCCAGGGGCCACACCATTCCGCTTTGGGTCGTCTGGGAAACAACCTGCTGCGATGCTGGCTACGTGGGTACCGTGAGCTCCTACAATATAATATATCAAATATCAATGAGAAAAAAATAAAAAGGATATTAAACGTATAAAACGGAAGAAATATAAAAGTAAACACTCGGTTTCTAGTTTCAGAAATATCCAATAGTGCAGCCAATAAACAAAATAAGTACATGAATATAAAATAAAAGGTAAACATCACTACTTTTCATAAATCTCCAGTACTGCAGTCAGTAAGCAATAAGTACAAGTATAAGTATACAAATATAAAAACACTTTCGAGTTTCAGAAATCTTCAATAGACAGCCATTAAACAAAATAAGTACTCGGCGTAACTCGGCCAGACCACAGGTCCGTTGTTAAAGTGGAAGTGAACCCACTGCTTCAGCCGGAATTCTAACACTATTTGAGATTTCTTTTTTTTTTTAAGTGCTTTGGGCTGAACGTTCTGGGAAGGAGGGGGCGTGGTACGACCCATGGGAACTTTGTGATACTTTTTTAGTACCGTCGTTGTGTATGAACGTTATAATGAGCGATGTTGTATATGATATGCGCCACACACCGTGGGGAGATACTGGCACCACTCGGACATGGACATCAAAATAAACCGCTGCTCAGACGGAGCTCCACACATCCACTGTAGCGTTATACTGAGAAGCCCAACCCTCTCTCGGACACGATCATCAAAATCAACGGCAGTCCAGAACGAGCTTCACATATCCGCACACTAAAGATTTCTTTTCTTTTCATCACTTCCCTTGAATGTAGATCACATCTTTTGACTCTTGTTCTGTCTCGGACTGTTGTGGGGACGTTCGTTCTGTGTGACGCGGCCCTAAGTTTGATTTTGTATTCGTCGAGCACATCTAGTAAACTTAATATATAGAGGGATAGAGGGAAATACCTATTGATAGACATTTTTCTCTCGTCCCCCGATATATATCGTCAAATCGAACAGCCCTGTATATGATAAATATAACATAATGTGTTGTATATATATGTAATATGCATATATTTTACTTAAAATTGTATATCTCTGCCATCTTTGGTCTTACTGCTATGATTCTTTCACCATATAGTCCCACAGTCACCTGGTACATGAGTGCCAAGTTTGCAGCTTTTACCACCTCGGGCACCGAATCAGTTTGTGTGTGGGCGTTTAAAAAAATAAAATAATTATAATACTAACAAATACAATAGGGTTCCTACGGATATCCTAGATAAATAAATAAATAAATAAATAAATAAATAAGTATTTAATATATTATTACCTCCGCTGGTGACAATGCACAATGTGTTTCCCTCGTCATAGACATTGATGGAGTAATTGAGCATTTCTGCGTTGCCTAGCGATGCGTATTCCTGGTTCTCACTATAAGGACTCAGCACCCGACCCTGAGACAGGTCCCCGCACTCAGAGGTGTCCACCACCGCCCTGGAAGATAAGGCCAGGGTTACCCCAACATTAACCACAACCTAACTCAAACCCTTACCCACTACTGCAAGGGTTACCCCCAACCCAACCCTAACCACAATTAGTGTGTATTATGGTATTATATACTATATATTAACACCCTACAGCGGTGCTAGCTACAAGGGTACCATAAGCTCCTACAAATAATATATATATATATATATATATATTTTAACTTCCTGCTACAATGCTGGCTACATGGGTACCATGAGCTCCTAGAATATATAATATACAATATATAATACAAACTTTATATCAATACCCTGCAACAATGCTGGCTACATGGGTACCATGAGCTGCTACAATATAATTGATAATACAATATGCTATAGATACACACTATATAATGTAATATATTATATATATATTAAGACCAGGGTTAACTCCAACCGAACCCTAGGACCAAGTAGTGTGTACAATGGTGGTTCTAATACTACCTCCAGGTGTCTCCATCGTGCCAGAGCAGACAGTCATATACGGGTCCTGGGTCACTAAATTTCTTCTCCAGAGAAGCCAGCAGCTCCGAGCGACTCTGCAGCTCCTCCTTCTGCAGCTTCTCCAGCTGCAACAAAAACAGCGGTACCAGGAAACAGCGTTACCGTGGAACAGAGTTACTTTTGAACAGAGTTACTGTGAAACCGAGTTACTCTGCGGTAACACCTGAACTTTCATGAGCAGATAAAACATTGAATAGCAATTCCGTTTCAAATGAGAGCCACGAGGAGCTGCCGTGGCCGTGGCAGCAGCGCGATGACCGGGGAACAGAGCGACGCGGAAGGTTGAGATTATCTTAAATTTATTCAAGTGAGTGGTGTCTATCTGAGGCAGCATCCAATGGCAGAGATGGATTGTATTTTCTGTAGCGGTAGTTAGGAGCAAACATGAAAACAGTTTTTTTGGTACGGGGACACAAAGAAATACATGATTTTCATTTATGTTGTTGTATTGGTTACGGAGAGCATAGAACCAGATCAAATTCCTTGTGTGTAGAAACATAATACGCCAACGATGTGATGAATCTGATTCGATTATTATGCAAGATCCAGTTGCTTGGTAACTCATTATTGAAAAACGGTCGGAAAATGTAATAGAATATTGCCTTACGCGCAGTAGTCTTTCAAATATTTTAACATCTTTTTTTTTTTTTACTCTGTGCCATTATGAGAATCGAGCAATAATTAAAGGCTGAAACTATGAAGTAGACTCCAATCACAAGATTTTGGAGCTCTGCCTGAATTGTTGTGTTTCACTTATTTATGTTCCAATTTGGTAGAGTGGTAGTTTGGAAGTTGGAAACAGTAGCATAAATGGCTACTTGCTGAGCTCAACTACAAACTCAATATTGGGCACAATCAGATGTGATATCTGCAGTGCTGCTTGAACGATCAACGTCTTGGCTATGGCAGGCAGCGAGCATCCAGTCAGCCTCATTCTTCTGCTGCTACATTCCAACTCTTGACCTCATTAGCTCATCGTCCAGTCCTTAAAGAGTTATACTCCCTCCAGATTCACATTCATTAACACTTCACATTATCTCATTATCAAGCCCTTAAAGACACAGTGAAACATCAATCTTGCTTCGGTGATATGCCACATTAAAAAGTAAACTGTGATATAATATTATGATACTGTAATGTACAAGTACATTAATACAGATTATATTATTATAGATGTGTTTTATGGATTGCATTAATATAGGGCTTGTGCATCATGACGTCACATCTCAATGACGGAAGTATAGGAGCATAGGAATGATAATGGTAGTAATGGTGTTTTGGTCATTGTTTAGTAATTAATCATGACATTTTTAGTCATTATGGGGTGCAGTGTTATGTTTGTGAGTTTATATTGCGAGACATGGCAAAACAAAGTTGATTAGCCTAGGTTAAGGTATATTTCTGTTTATTATAACTGAAGTCATCACAAAATGGCAACAGAAAAATTGGTATTATAGATTATATTATTATAGCTGTGTACTATAGATTATATTAATATAGCTGTGCATTATAGATTATATTATTACAAATATGTATTATAGATAATATTAATATAGATGTGTATTATAGATCAAATTTATATTGCTGTGCATTAGATTATATTATTATAGATGTGTATTATAGATTATATTAATAGATTTATATTATAGATTATATAATTATAGGTGTATTATAGATTATATTAATAGATTTATATTATAGATTATATAATTATAGGTGTATTATAGATTATATATAAAAATAATCTAGATTTGAATAACAGATTATATAATTATAGATGTGCATTATAGATATTAATATAGACTGTATTATATTATTTATTTTATATATATACACACATACATACATAAATACATATATATATGTATTATAGATTACATTAATATAGATTTATATGATTGATTATATTAATACAGAAGTGTATATAGAAAAGTGTTTAAAACGTGCAAGAGATGAAAGCTGGTACCTGGGAAGGGGAGGGGTGAGCGAGGTCAAACTCATCCATCCTGCGACTGACCTCCGCTAGGGCGGCTCTGTGGGGGGGATCCCACAACTTCTCCTTACGCTCTTTCTACAAACACACATACATGCAACATAACTCTTTATACAAACACACGCATCAGTCTTTAAAAAACACACGCACTTGCAACATAACTCTTTATACAAACACACACATCAGTCTTTAAAAAACACACGCACTTGCAACATAACTCTTTAAACAAACACACACATCACTCTTTATAAAAACCCATCACTTTCTATAACACACACACATCACTCTTTCTGCAAACACACACATCACTACACACAAATAACTCTTTCTACCTGCACATTACTCTTTCTACAAACATCAGTCTACCAACACAACATCACTTTCTAAAACTCTCTTTCTACACACGCACGTCACTCTTTCTACACACACAGGTTACTCTTTCTTCACATCACTCCTACAAACACATCACTCTTTCAACAAACACTTTCCACAAACATCACTCTTCCTACAAACACATCACTCCTAGTAGTATTTGCAATGGTAATCCAATTCTATGTTGAGAGTGAATGACATGGTTGGTACCTGTATTCTCTCCTTAAGGGCCTTGGGGAATATCTCGTAACCGTTTTTAACTCCGATGCGGTACTTCCCTGATGGGTTGACCCAGCACGGGGGGATCTGCAGGGAGACAGCATGATAAGAGATGTCAGATTAACATAGGACATTCAAGGACAGAAACGAGAGAGAAGGCGGGTGATACAAGCACTGTGACTGATGTCGCTCAATGGTAGGTGCTTTTGAACGCGTTTTAAATATGTTTAAGCACCCTAATCATTGGCCTCACCAGGATGTACCTCCATATCACTTTTTCCTTCCCGCAGCTACGTCCTGGGTCTTTAAGTTACGGCAGTTACGCCGTGGGTGTTTGCGTTACCACAGGTCTTTCGTGCATGAGGGTTCTAAAGGTACAGTATGTGCTGGTTTGAGAAGTTCTATAAGTGTGTTGATACTGGAGGTACACAGTATGTTTTCTAAGGTTCTAGAGGTACAGTGAGTTATATTGTTCTAGAGCAGTGGTTCCCCAACCTTTGACTTGTCATCAAGACCTTTCACGGACCACCTCATATGCATACGGTGAAAAATAGATAAAAACACATAAAGTGGCTGAGCAAAGAGTGCCCCTTTGTATACAATTATTACTGCAAGAAAGCCATGGCCAGTGGGAAACAGTGGAAAGAAAAAGTCTGATGGAGTGCGCAAAGCGACAAAGTATGTGTTCTAAGGTTCGAGATACAGTATGTGTTGGTTCTAGAGGTTTTAGAAGTACAGTATGTGTTCCAATGTTCTAGCGATAAAGTATGTGTTTTAATGTTGGTTCTAGAGGTAGATAATGTGTTCTAAGGTTCTAGGGTCTAGTCTATAACACTAAGAAATGTGTCCCATGGTCATGACGTTGAAGTGCCTTGAAAAAAATGGCATGGATTACTATGTTGACGATCATATAACACATAACCATGTTCAGAACAAATGTGGGTTTGCTTCTCTTTAATATATATATATATATACACGTTTTCTTTATTTTTATAAATTTCATCAAAATTCTGTCGTCTTTCAAAACGTCTGGGCATGCTCCGCATTTACAGCTTCTATGGATCGCTCGCCACTGATGTGTTGGTTCTACAGGTATAGTATGTGTTCAAAGTTTCGTGAGGTACAGTATGTCTTCTAAGGTTGGTGCTACGAGTACAATATGTGTTCTACGGTTCTAGAGGTACAATATTTGTTGTTTCTAGAGAGTCTTGGTTTTAGAGGTAAAGCATGTGTTCTACGGATCTAGAGGTACAGTATGAATACTAAGGTTGGTTCTAGAGGTATTAGAGTGTGTTTGTTGTAGAAGTTGTAGGGAGTGTTAGCTCTGGAGGTTCTAGGGTGTGTTTTTTCTAAAGTTCTACAGTATGTGTTGGTTCAAAAGTTTCTACGGTATGTTGGTTTGAGAGTTTCTGGGTGTGTTTCTAGAGGTTCCACATTGTGTTGGTTCTAGACTGTTGGTTCTTGAGGTTCAAGTGTGTTGGTTCTAGAGAGTGTGTTTGTTTTAGAAGTTCCAGGTTGTCTTGGTTCTACAAAGTGTGTTGGTTCTAGAGGTTCTAGAGTGTAATGGTTCTAACCTGCAGGGTTCTTCCAGAGAGGCCAGGGATTGTCCCATCCTTGGGCTCTGCAATGGTGGTCATGTTCACGTCCCCACTGCCCGTCGTGTCGATGATGTCAACGATCTTCGGCTTTCCCTCTGTTGTGACCTATAGAGAACCGACGGCAGAATGGTCTTATATACTCTGTTGTGGCCTGGAGAGAACCGACAGCAGGTCTAATATACTCTGCGTAACAAAACACCACAATACACGTATTTGTATCGAATTGTTCGGCGCAGTGTGCAGCCAAAGCATACAATTTGATCATAATTCATTATAGAAATATATATTGTACAAATGATAACAAACGATGCATTAAAGCACAATGAAATCTTGGGATAAAGATTGCCGTGTAGCTGCTGCCATAACTTTTCACAGAATTATGTGGTGCGAGATAACCCATCAAAAATACTTAAATACTTAAAACGTAAACAATAACAGCTTAGCACATCACTTATGTGGAGAGCGCAAAATGGCAAGTACTAAGCCAGACCTTAAGACCAACCCCTTCATCCAGGTCTCAGGTCTGGGAACACTTTGGTTTCCCTGTACACAGGAACAGTGTCGGCCAAAGAGTTGTCCATTAGAGTCACGATATGCAGGCTAGGCTCGGACAACACAAAGAATATTCTGATAGAAGAGTCACTGTATGAAGGCTCTGCTAGGACAACATGAAAACTCATCTGATAGAAGAGTCACGGTATGTAGGCTCTTCTAGGAAACCAACATTACGACTCATCTGATAGAAGAGTCACAGTATGTAAGGCCCTTCAAGGAAACCAACATGACGACTCATCTGTGTGCTGACATCAACTGTTTTTCAAAAGAAACCAACAGAAAACATGAAGCAAATGTATAATATACAATATCAAAATATGTATAAATACAGCAATGGTCTTATAGGGACCATTATTTGTGGGGGAAACGCATTACAATTTACATTCTCTCAGGTATTTATTTGTTATGTTAAAAGCTACCAATGTTCAATGGTTATTTCTAAGCTGGTAAAGGTTGCCAGCTTAGAAAAAGGTTGCCAATAGATGGTCTCAAGCATTTTATCGTCATTTGTTTTATGTTACAATAAACTAATGTTTAAGTGTTAGTTGGATACTGGTACATGTTGCCATTCTAATAGATTTGAATAGAATTTCATTACCGTGGGCATTTATTTTGTTTCATGTTACAAGGTAGGCCTACTTATGTAAAGTGGTTAAAAACTTGTCTCACAAATCAGACTTTAGATTATTAACGCAAGTGTTACAGCAGACTAGCCAAGATCTGGGTGAACGGGGCGTTTCACTTTCTTTCGCTCGTCGTTTGTTCTGATCAATTATGCTGCTGGAGGTGGGGATCTCTAAGTGTGTAATAGGCCAACAGTGACACATACTCGGCCAGCACCATTAACATTTTCTGGTGTGCAAGAAAACTAATACTTCCTGTCAGGACACCATCTTTAATAGAATAATGGTCTGTAAAAGGTTTAACATCAACACTGTGTAGACCAGCTGCTGTAGAAATACACAAGGAAACAAGGTTACCCAGATTACTAATAAACTGGTACAGCAGAAGTAGGACTGCTGGATCCCAGATTACTTATAAACTAGTACATGCTGCCGGTCTCATACATAAAAATAAAATAAAGACCTCAGGCATGTATACAGTGTTGGAACCGTAATGAACTGTAAACCCATAGAATTGTATGGTACTTTGAGTTTTGTGTGATACAACAGGGTTAGGGTTATATATATATATATATATATATATATATATATATATATATATATATATACACACAGTATCTCACAAAAGTGAGTACACCTCACATTTTTGTAAATATTTGCGTATATTTTTTCATGTGACAACACTGAAGAAATGCCACTTTGCTACAATGTAAAGTAGTGAGTGTACAGCTTGTATAACAGTGTAAATTTGCTGTCCCCTCAAAATAACTCAACACACAGCCATTAATGTCTAAACCGCTGGCAACAAAAGTGAGTACACCCTTAAGTGAAAATGTCCAAATTGGGCCCAAAGTGTCAATATTTTGTGCGGCCACCATCATTTTCCAGCACTGCCTTAACCCTCTTGGGCATGGAGTTCACCAGAGCTTCACAGGTTGCCACTGGAGTCCTCTTCCACTCCTCCATGACGACATGGCGGAGCTGGTGGATGTTAGAGACCTTGCACTTCTCCACCTTCCGTTTGAGGATGCCCCACAGATGCTCAATAGGGTTTAGGTCTGGAGACATGCTTGGCCAGTCCATCACCTTTACCCTCAGCTTCTTTAGCAAGGCAGTGGTCGTCTTGGAGGTGTGTTTGGGATCGTTATCATGTTGGAATACTGCCCTGCGGCCCAGTCTCCGAAGGGAGGGGATCATGCTCTGCTTCAGTATGTCACAGTACATGTTGCCATTCATGGTTCCCTCAATGAACTGTAGCTCCCCAGTGCCGGCAGCACTCATGCAGCCCCAGACCATGACACTCCCACCACCATGCTTGACTGTAGGCAAGACACACTTGTCTTTATACTCCTCACCTGGTTGCCGCCACACACGCTGCTGCAGCTCAGTTTCAGGGTCTTGGCAATCTTCTTATAGCCCAGGCCATCTTTATGTAGAGCAACAATTCATTTTTTTCAGATCCTCAAGAGAGTTCTTTGCCACGAGGTGCCATGTTGAACTTCCAGTGACCAGTATGACTGAGTGTGAGAGCGATGACACCAAATTTAACACACCTGCTCCCCATTCACACCTGAGACCTTGTAACACTAACGAGTCACATGACACCGGGGAGGGAAATGGCTAATTGGGCCCAATTTGGACATTTTCACTTAGGGGTGTACTCACTTTTGTTGCCAGCGGTTTAGACATTAATGGCTGTGTTGAGTTATTTTGAGGGGACAGCAAATGTACACTGTTATACAAGCTGTACACTCACTACTTTACATTGTAGCAAAGTGTCATTTCTTCAGTGTTGTCACATGAAAAGATATACTCAAATATTTACAAAAATGTGAGGGGTGTACTCACTTTTGTGAGAAACCGTATATATATATATATATATATACACACACATATACACATATACACCCACACATTTAATCAGAATTATTAACATAGAACGCTGGTAGAAATAACATCCTAATACGTCTAAGGGACAGCCCTTTGTGTGCTACAATAACCTTTAAAACACATGTCACTGGTGGATAAATAAGTACTAGATGTAGTAGGCCTATAATACATAGTGGCTATGGATTTCTGGTGTTTAGTACTAGATGTATACAGTGTAGTATAGTAGTGATTATGAAGTTGTTAGTACTAGAATATATAGTATAATAGTAATTATTAAAGTAGTAGTAGTTTAGTATATAGCCGTCGTCTTTTATTTTAGACCGAATAGCGTAATACTAAAATACAACTGGATGTAATTAAACTAGAATGTGTAAATAAATATATGAACTACATATTTTAGTGCTGACAGTTAAGTTACTAAAATTGTCCCTAAATGAATACGTGATATTCATGTTTGTGTGAGCTGTTACTTACACAGTATGTCACTAAATTCATGGTTTAGTGGTTAAAGTTGAGTTACAATGACAAAATGTCAATAAATACAAGGTTTAGTGGTTAAAGTTGAGTTGCTATAATAGTATGGAAACAAATACATGGTTTAGTGGTTAAAGTTGACTTAGTATAACAATATGTGAATCAATACATGTTAGTGTATGTGACAGTTCGTAAATACATACAAGTTTGGAGAGTACAGCTACTAAAAACATGTTTTAGCGTATATAGTTCGTTAATAATTACATGTTTTGGTGGTTATATTTGTATTATTTGAGTGGTTATATTTACTACAGCGGTTTGAATGGGGTAGGAGGCCTGCAGTTAGCATTAGCAGCTAACGTAAAGTAGCGGGCTAGATTTACCTGCAGGCCGGGGGCCCCAGGATCCACCCCGGTATCCAGAACAGCGATGAGCACACCTCGACCGTCATACTCGGGGAAGCGGGAGAGATAAGAGGCAGCACCTGTCTCTTTCTTGGGTAGCAGGCCGTGGAAGGGGAAGGGTTCCTCTGTAGAGAGAGCAGCCATGGTGAGAGTGAGGATGGATAAAAACAAAGCAGGGACTGGGAGTATATCGGTGGGGGACAGGCAGTAGCTTGGCGGACCTCAGTGATTCCTCCTGGGGGGAGAGGGGGAGGGGGGAGGGAGTTAAAGGGCCCGTAGCACCGCTAAACCGTATTTATTTAATTTATTTAACAACAATGGCAATGGACAGTTAGTAACTGTCCCAGAAAAAGCTAGACAGCTACATTTAATCGGCAGTCCCTGACATAACGTTAAGTTTTACAAAATAGTTTATAGCAAAAGTTAAAATTGCAATGTCCAGTACATACACCTTATGTACTGGACATTACCATATATAACACAAAGAAAAAATAAAAATGCTTAGTGTCTTAAGTGTCTGATACGTCTGGGAGTGGAGCAAATTCAGAGCACCTGTATTGCACTGCACAGTTGCCTATGGTGGAGGCTCTTGTTTGCCTGATGTTGTCTGAACATAGTGAATGTATAGTATATATAAACTATGGTAATGTAAGTCACTGTTAAACGTGTTTACTAAACTTAACTTTTAACTGTTAATTTTTTTTTACTAGCTGGGATTATAGAGTG